>CM050169.1:2391433-2548933 GCA_027410445.1 Discoglossus pictus
AGTTACTGGGCCTAACCCTAATCCTAACCCCCTAATCCTAACCCTAACCCCCTACACCCCTTGCCAGCCCTATCCCTAATCCTAACCCCCTACACCACTTCCCGGCCCTAACCCTAAGCCCCTAACCCCCCTACACCCCTTGGTGGCCCTAACCTCCTAATCCTCTTATCCTAACCATAACCCCCTAAAACTAAGTCCCTAAGCCCCTAACCCCTACACTCCTTCCAGACCCTAACCCGAACCCTGTAAACCTAACCTGAAACCCCTAACTACTTACTGGCCAAGAGGACAGCTTCATCGGCTCAGGGCAGTGCAGCATGCGTGCGTACACATAACAGATGCACGTGCACGTGTGGTAGCATAAAACAGACAAAAAACAAACACCATTTTGTATAATCTATTTTTTCAGACCAGCTGTTGTTAACTTGTTAAATATATTCAGAATCTTCTCTATAAAAACTAATTTGTTTAATGAAGTCAGTATAACTGAGTATATTGATATAAGTAGTAGAAATCTAAATCTCTCAAGGAAGCTTCACAATAGAAATTGTTCTGTAATGTTAAGAGAGGTACTAAGTGGTAGTATTAATCCGAATGTATTCATTAGGAAATGTAATTGTATCTCTAACAAGGCATTTTTAGACACGATTATTACAAATGTGGATATATCGCCCATTATTGCTGCTATATTTTATGTATTTATTTATATTTATTTATATTTCATAACATATTATATATGTATATATCATAGTATATCCTATTCACTAATATTTATTAACTAGAATATTGCCCGTCAAAAAATGACGGGAATGAAATTGTAAGTGAGCTAATGCTGTTTGGTGTATGGTAATGAACTAAATAATACATTAATAAATGAATATACTTTACCTATTTGAAAGTAATTATTGCAGGAAGCATTGTGCTGAAGAGCTGACAATCTGTTTTCATGTTGCTGCTGCATACGTCGGTTTGCACTGTTGTGGAGCTGCTGTGTAAGTGTCAGCAATGTGTGCAGTGTGTAGTGTAAATAGGCTGCGTGAGCGAGGAAAATCCGTTAGGGTAGCTGTGTACTTCCGCATTATGTAAGTTAGTGTTGTAAAATGGCGCCTAATGTGTGGTACGCGGCTGTTGTGATTTTGCGTCCTTGTTCTTCTACCTCGTATAACTTTTTCGGAAAATCCGTATGTGCTTGGTGGTGTTTTGCGTGTTTAGGGTCCTGTAGCCTCGTTTTAATTTTTTTCGGCGGCCATTTTTTCTCTTGCTTAGGTGATTTTCGGGTGTCTAAACTCTGTAATTTTGACTTAAATGGAGGTGTAACGTCACTTGCAGAGGTCCTGGGTGCCCCCTCTTGCTGTGGGTAAGCTTTTTATGTGTTTGTTGTGTGTATTTGAAAGTTTCGAGGATTGCTCAGGTCGGCCATTAAAGTCGTATTTTTGCGAGGTTGTAATGTTTTTTTTTTTTTTAAGTCCTGCGTCTCGTATTTGTGTGTCGTAAGTCCGTAAATGTTGCGAGGTCCGCAGTTGCTGGCAAGGAGCGCCTTTGGATTTCATTCATATTTATATTTTCACATGCGTTGCTTTTTAGAGACACTGGTTTGTGAATAATTTTACATTTTGTGTTTATTTAGATTTCCATTGTTATATATTTGAAGACATTACATTTTAAGCAGAACAGAGGTCTGCCATTTTATATCTGTGTTTTGTTTGTGTAGGAGAAGCTGTTTGTATTTGTGAGATCTGCTTTCTTCAGTTGGACTTGATAGGTTGTTATGGCCAAACCTACCCAGCAGGTATTTCAGGTTCATTTTGGTCCCTTCACCAAGGAATCCAATGTACATACATCTCCTTCCTCATATGCAGTATTTACAAATATGAACATAGAATCAGCATACAACATCAGAAATACAGGATCAGCAATCAGGATACTACATCTGGACAAGTGGTGTTAGAACTCATAACAGGTTCAATGAGTGTATATTTAAACTTTCTTATTTCTCCCCCTGTCTACTTCCTCCCTTGTGTCTCATTTCCTCCCTCCTCTGTGTCTCCTTACCCACCTGTGTTTTTAACCCCCCCTCCCTCCTATGGGTCTCTTTCCCCCTGCCCTGTGCCTCTTTTCCCCCCTCTCTCTCCCCTGTATCTCTTCCCCCCCTCCCCTGTGTCTCTTTCCCCCATCCCAACCTCTGTCTCTTCCCCCCCTCCCTCATGTCTCTTCCACCCATTTCCCTCCCCTGTGTATCTTCCCCCTTCCTCTCCCTCCCCTGTGTCTCTTCCCCCTCCTCTCACTCCCCTCTCTCTTCCCCTCCTCTCACTGCCCTGTGTCTCTTCCCCCTCCTCTCCCTCCCCTGTGTCTCTTTCCCTCCTGTGTCCCTTCCCCACCTCTCTCTCCCTTGTGTCTGTTCCCCCTTCCCCTGTGTCTCTTTCCCTTTCTCCCTCCCCTGTATCTCTTTCCCTCCTCTGTGTCTCTTCTCCCTCTCCTGTGTCTCTGCCCCCTCCTCTGTGTCTCTTCCCCACCTCTTCCTCCTCTGTGTCTGTTCCCCCCTCCTCCCCTCCCCTGTGTCTCTTTCCCCCTCCTCTCCTTTCCCTCCTGTGTCTGTTCCCCCCTCTTCTGGGTCTGTTCCCCCCCTCTTCTGGGTCTGTTCCCCCCCTCTTCTGGGTCTGTTCCCCCCCTATTCTGGGTCTGTTCCCCCCTATTCTGGGTCTGTTCCCCCCCTTTTCTGGGTCTGTTCCCCCCCCCCCTGTGTCTGTTCCCCCCTCCCCTGTGTCTGTTCCCCCCTCCCCTGTGTCTGTTCCCCCCTCCCCTGTGTCTGTTCCCCCCTCCCCTGTGTCTGTTCCCCCCTCCCCTGTGTCTGTCCCCCCCTCCCCTGTGTCTCTTTCCTCCTCCACTGTCTCTTTCCTCCTCCCCTGTGTCTGTTCCCCTTTCTCTCACTCCTCTGTGTCTCTTCCCCCTTCTCTAACTCCCCTGTGTCTCTCCCCCTTCTCCTCTGTGTATCTCTCCCCTTTTCCCCTGTCTGTCTCTCCCCTTCTCCCCTGTGTGCCTTTCCCCTTCTCCCCTGTGTGTCTCTCCCCTCCTCCCGTGTGTCTCTCCCCTCCTCCCGTGTGTCTCTCCCCTCCTCCCGTGTGTCTCTCCCCTCCTCCTGTGTGTCTCTCCCCTCCTCCCCTGTTTGCCTCTCCCCTCCTCCACTGTGTGTCTCTTCCCCCTTCCCTCGTGCCTCTTCACCCCCATTTACCTCCCCTGTGCTTTTCCCCCCTCCCCTATATCTCTTCCCCCTCCTCGGACTCCATGTGTCTCTTCCCCCTTCTCTAACTCCCCTGTGTTTCTTCTCCTCTCCTCTGTGTGTCACTCCCCTCTTCCCCTGTCTGTCTATCCCCTCCTCCCCTGTCTGTCTCTTCCCTCCTCCCCTGTCTGTCTCTCCCCTCCTCCCCTGTGTGTCTCTCCCCTCCTCCCCTGTGTGTCTCTCCCCTCCTCACCTGTGTGTCTCTCCCCTCCTCCCCTGTGTGCCTTTCCCCTCCTCTCGTGTGCGTCTCTCCCCTCCTCACCTGTGTGCCTCTCCCCGCCTCCTCTGTGTGTCTCTTCTTCCCTTCTCTGGCTCCCTTCCCCCCCATTTACCTCCCCTGTGCCTTTTCCCCTCCCTTGTGTCTTTTCCCTCTTCCTCTGCTGTATCTATTCCCCCTCCTGTGTCTCTTCCCCCTTCTCTCACTCCCCTGTGTTTCCCCCCTCCTCCTCTGTGTGTCTCTCCCCTCTTCCCATGTGTGTCTCTCCCCTCCTCCCCTGTGTGTCTCTCCCCTCCTCCTCTGTGTGTCTCTCCCCTCTTCCCATGTGTGTCTCTCCCCTCCTCCCCTGTGTGTCTCTCCCCTTCTCCCCTGTGTGCCTTTCTCCTCCTCCCCTGTGTGCCTCTCCCCTCCTACACCTTTGTGCCTCTTCCTCCCTTCTCTTGCTCCCTTTGCCATGCCAATGCGTGGCTGATTCCGGGCAACGCGTATGCACACTTGCAGCGCAGTGCGCATGCGCGGCTAATGCCGTGCAATGCGCAAGTAGCAGGGCTTTTTGCGATCGGTCGTAGTTGTCAAACTGCGATTTGTCGCAAGCGTGACAACGAATCGCAGTTTGACAACTATTATATGTGATACCTTGAGTCTGTTCATCACAGTATACATGTGAATAATATATATGTACTGGCGTATCGCCCGTCAAAAAATGACGGCAATCAGATGTGTATGTTTTAAAAGTTGTTTAGTTATTAATATACATATGGAATTGTAAGGTAGCGAATGTTGTTTTCTGTGTACTACTGAAATATAGAATTCAAATTAATAAATGAATTTACGTATTTTTATGCATTGTGTTGAAGAGCTGCTGTGTAAGCGTGATGAACTTGTGCAGTGTAATAGTGTGCGTGCGCGATCCGAAACCGTTAACGTAGCTGTGTACTTCCGCATTATCCTAAAATGGCGGATAATGTGTGGTATGCGTCTTAGCGGATTATCGGTACGTGTTTTCCGTGGTTATAGTGCTGTAGCCTCGTTTTCATTTTGTTTGTCCGGCATTTTTTCTGCGGCGCTCATTGCCAAAGTACTACGGTTTAACGGCTCGCCTCGCTGTGCGAGGCTCGCCGGGCGATGATTGCCTGCGGTGCTCATTGCTAAGCCCGCTAAAGTACTACGGTTTAGCAGTAAATTTGTTTGCCACACAACATGACGCTACATTTCTCCCTTTTTTTTTCTTAAAATAAATACAATTTGTTTTTTATAAAATTTTTATTTTTGTAACTTGCAACTTATATTTCATCAAATGCGTTGGTTTAGGCGGGAAATCCGATGTTGCGCGAGACAAAGTCATTAAATCTGTGTTAATGCGTAAATCTGTAATTGGGTTTCGTAAAATGTACTCGCTACTGTCTTTTTACTCATTGCGCGGTTAATCCGCATCCTTTATCTCGTTGTTTTTCAAACACATACGTCTGTGACTGTGTTTTACGCAGTTCGTAGTAGTATAGCCTCGTTTTCATTTTTTTCGGCTGCCATTTTTTTCTCGCTTAGCCGATTTCCGATCTTTGTAACTCGGCTAAATCGATCTAAATTGCAGTTCCAACTCACTTCCAGACGTCCTGCCTGGTTCCCCATGCTGTAAGTGACCTTTATTTAATTTTTTAGTGTGTATTTAGTGTTTTTTTTTGTGTTTTGGTTCCGCCGCTTATCTCGTAATTTTTTTCATCTCATATTTTTTTTCTAAGTGCTACGATTTAACAGCTCGCCTCGCCTGCGGCGCTTATCGCTAAGTCGTACGCACTACGCAATGCAGCGTGACGACGAATCGTAGTTAGACAATTATAATATGTGATGTATCTCCGCTATCGCCTGTATCTTATTATTGCACAATTCACTAATTTATATTCACTGATTTATATCCAATATCCATGCATTGCACAGTAGGCATAGCATTCATTTTTTGCACTCAGTTTCTACATTTATCTGTGACAGTCAGAGACTAGCACAGGGGGCTGGGCAATCTTTTAGTATGTCTTCACCATTTCTTGTTATCCGTCCTAAGACAATCTATTAGCCAGCTTTGGGGATAGGAGGGTCATAGGTCTGCTCTTTCCCTATCATTTTATATGTTCCACTAAAGATTAGTGATTGGACAAATGTTTGGTCCTTCGTCTAGCCATATTGGAGTCCTTTGGTTTTAGAGCGGTGTGATTTTGTATAAATACAGGTAATTAATGATGGTTTATATAGTATTTCCTACTTGGAAGTTATATGTATATATACCAGTATACACTGTTATATGTAAATTTAAAATGAAACATTCATATTTGCAAATTATGGCATTTTTCCCACTATGCCAGCATTTGGTAGCAATATCATTTGTTTAAAAGTAATAATAAATATAATTATGTCCAATACAAATACTTTTACACATTTCCACTCTATTGAATCAGACAGTACATGAGTGTAAGTATAATTGAAGCTTATTGGTGGAATATGTTCAGAGCCTCGCACCTCCTCTCTCTCTCAGCACTCTGTCCTATGTTTACAGCACTCTGTCCTATGTTTACTGCACTCTCCGCTCTTCTCCCTTTCTAGGCTCTCTCAGTCATTTCCTCTCTATTGTATCAGAAAGTACATATGTGTAACTTTAATTGCATCTTATTGCTCGGAATTGTTCACAGCCTCTCACCTCCACACTCTTCAGCATTTGTTGCCCGTTGATCTTCTGCTTTGAGATGGAAACTGTTTCGTCCAATATACCATTCTTGTGATGTCTGTTGTATCTGAGTGTGGGACACTTGCTCTTCCTATTCTAATCAATATTTAGCTCTCCTGGGCTATGTGCCCAGTGTTGCTCTTATTCCCTGTATCTCCTGTGTGTCCTACCTTGCTCTTATTCCGTGTATCTCCTGGCTGTGTGTCCTGCCTTGCTCTGATCCCCTGTCTCTCCTAGACTTTGTGTCCGTCCTCGCTCTGATTCCCTTTATCTCCTGCTTGTCCTGCCTTGCTCTGATTCCCTGTCTCTCCCGGGCTGTGTGTCCTGTCTTGTTCTGATTCCCTGTATCTCCTGTGTGTCATGTCTTAATCTGATGCCCTGCCTCTCATTTGCTGTGTGTCCTGCCTTGCTCTGATTCCCTGTATCTCCTGTGCGTCCAGTCTTGCTCTAATTCCCTGCCTCTCCTTTGCTGTGTGTCCTGACTTGTTCTGATTCCCTGTATCTCCTGGGCTGCATATCCTGACTTGCTCTGGTTCCCTGTATATCCTGTTTGTCCTGACTTGTTTTGGTTCCCTGTATCTCCTGTTTGTCCTGACTTGCTCTGGTTCCCTGTATATCCTGTTTGTCCTGACTTGTTTTGGTTCCCTGTATCTCCTGTTTGTCCTGACTTGCTCTGATTCCCATTATCTCCTGTGTGTTCTGACTTGTTCTGATTCCCTGTATCTCCTGGGCTGCATGTCCTGACTTGCTCTGGTTCCCTGTATCTCCTGTTTATCCTGACTTGTTTTGGTTCCCTGTATCTCCTGTTTGTCATGACTTGCTCTGATTCCCATTATCTCCTGTGTGTTCTGACTTGTTCTGATTCCCTTTACCTCCTGAGCTGTGTGCCCTGTCTTGCTCTGATTCCCTGTATCTCCTGGGCAGTGTGTCCGGCCTTGCTCTGATTCTTTGTCTCTCCTGGGCTTTGTATCCTGCCTTGCTCTGATTCCCTGTATCTCCTGTGTGTCATGTCTTGCTCTGATTCTCTGTATCTCCTGGACTGTGTGTCCTGCTTGCCCTGGTTCCCTTTATCTCCTTTGTGTTGTGTCTTACTCTGATTCCCTGTATCTACTGTGTGCGCTAACTTGCTCTGATTCCCTGTCTCTCCTGAAGGCGCTGACTTGTTCTGATTCCCTGTATCTCCTGGGCTGTGTGTCCTGCTTGCCCTGGGTTCCTTTATCTCCTGTGTGTTGAGCCTTACTCTGATTCCCTGTCTCTCCTGTGTGTTCTGACTTGCTCTGATTCCCTGTATCTACTGTGTGCGCTGACTTGCTCTGATTACCTGTATCTACTGTGTGCGCTGACTTGTTCTGAATCCCTGTATCTCCTGGGCTGTGTGTCCTGCTTGCCCTGGTTCCCTTTATCTCCTGTGTGTCGTGTCTTACTCTGATTCCCTGTCTCTCCTGTGTGTTCTGACTTGTTCTGATTCCCTTTCTCTCCTGAGATGTTTTACAGTTTTATTTTAAATACTTGCATTTCCTTTGTTATGTCTCAGCCTCACTTCTCACTCATTCTAGAGCATAATCTGGATCAAGTACCTTCCAGAGCACAAGTCTTGGAGAGTCTAACTTGCTAATGATGATTACGAGGAGGATGCAGATGGCTGAGAAGATATTTAGTCAGAATGGTCAGGTAATGGATAAAGTCAGTTTCCAAAGAGGGGTTGCACAAACTAGTTTGAACAGTGAATTACTAGACATGGGTCGTGTCCATACATTCTCTAAATAGAATGGATGGAGTTAGAATCTCCTCTTACATTTCTTGCTATAAATTTTATTTTTTTTTAATTATCCTTTTGGTTTTAAAATTTTTGTCTCCTCTTTAGCGGCTGCTTTCAGCTTTTTGGTTCTCTTTGCTTGTTATAGGAACATCTGAATGACAAAAAGGCGATTTTGTCCCAGGAAAACTCACTTATATGATGGATTTATTGCTTTTTTAGGTACAATCTGATTTTGATAATGTTGCAGTTTACTTCTCCAAGGTGGAGTGGGACTGTTTAACAGAAGAGGACAAGGAACTTTATAAGGAGGTGATGATTGAGAATTACCAAAACCTCATGATTGTAGGTAAGGAAAAATTAAACTTAATAAGGACATATCTTGAAATACCATATAATGTGTTAGTTGTAAAATAAAATTATTGTTTAATCCCTTACTTTGCTCATATACAGGACGTGCCAATGTGAAACCTACAGTCATCTCAATGATTGAGAAAGGAGAAGAGCCGTATGTGAGGGATCACCTGCCGTCTGAGGAGCATCCATTAAATGTCAATGCAGGTGAGTAATTAATAAACAAAATAAGAACAGAATTGCCATAATATCAAGTAAATATCGAGTAAATGCCCTTGGGCTTGCTTTCCCCATCCACGCTCACACCTGTTCGCACCCTTGTCCACTCTAACCAGATTCGCCCCGTTCCCCTGTCACCCATCTACACTGTTGGTAACACTTTTAAACAATCTCCATGCTGTTTTTTCAACTTGGTATAACATAGTTTCCCATCTCAAATCAATTTTCTTATTTGAGGCCAAACAAAAACACATTCTAAAATATTAGAATATCATTTTTCCTTCTAATGAACAAAGCCAACACCATTTTATCCAATGCCTTAACAACGTTTCTTTTAAATCCCTAAGTTTGAATGGAATGGTGGGTAAAAAAATGATTTTAAGGCTGACCACGGGGGGGGGGGGGGGGTGCAATGAATGTTCTTTGGGGTTCCTGGGACGGTAGCCAGGTACACAGGTTCATTTAATTGAATCCGGAACGGTTGGATACTGTTTCTATCAGAAGTATGACTAGGGAATTAACCCTAAATTCCAGAGCTAATCACTGAACACTTGATGGTAGGTTTGGTGTTTCTACCTGTCAGAGCCTGTTAGTTCATGTATTCAGTTTCCTGCCTGATCCACTCTAGATGTTTTAATCTATTCTATATCTAGTTTGTCCTGTCTGATTCCAGTTCTGGGTGTCTCAGGCCAGTCTCCACCTCTGCCCCAGCCCAATGGTTATCACCATCTACAAAGTCCAGCTCCAGTATGAGGTGCAACCACAAATTGAAGATATTTATTTAGTCTGCTAGGTTTTATAGTATCCAACAAGTAATATATCCGTCACTCTTCTTTTTTCTGTAATAATAATTTATTCCTGTCCATGCTTCTCATGGGTTCTGGAATGTATTCTATCTTAGGGCAAGTATAGAATGACCACTTCTCACAAAATACTTTGCAGCTTTTTGATCACCATCTCCTTCTCCGAGGCACTCATCATGCAACACCATTCTTTCTCTGAAAGGGCTCTCAGACTTGCCAACATACACCAGTTCACAGGGGCAAATAATAGTGTAAGCAATATGTATGGTAGTATAAGAAAATGTGATGATTATTCTTTTGCCTGAATGAGGATTAAATGAAGGACCCATCAACAAGTAACTACACTTAGTAGAATTCATACACTTGAAGAACCCATTGTCATGACCCAGAGGTGAGGAGACCATGTTCACTCCAAAACCCTCCTGCTTCCTGCTTACAGGATATCCCTTCAAAACTAATGGTTTGGATATCTTATCACCCAGCCTGCATATTCAGCTCAGGAACCAAACATCAGGATAAAGGAACACAGGAGCAGGCAATGGACCCTTAGGATAGGACCAGCAGGAACATCAGGATACCAACAAGTGATTTGGCTCAATAAAATAAATAAGGTCTTTCCTCATAAACGACACATGCACTATGATTATGTAGAGTCCAACAGAGCATCACTTCATTGGCAGCAAAGAACATATTTATAGGCACAGTAAAATATTATCATCAATGGGGGGGTTGTTACTTCAAACCATAGGGAGGGGCAAGTCTCAGGCCCATATAAGGTAGTTTATTCTGGGTAGCCAGACTTTCTGGGGCTGGTGTACCTTTTGATACATGGGAGTGCTGAATATCACATCAAATAGTAAACCCCAATGTCCATTATCCCTGTGTAACCCTGAAGGACACAAATCTACACAGCATATGAACAGTCAATAGGGAGGTAGTACTAAGTAATTCAAGTACAGTCAGTGGCAGGCACTTCAGAACTACAGACTCATAACATAAGGTGTATGCTTGCTAATGCCAGAAGCTTGCCAGGAAAAATGGGAGAGTTAGAATTATTAGCAATTAATGAAAAATGGGATTTAATAGGCATTACTGAAACGTGGTGGGATGAATCTCATGACTGGACTGTTAATCTGGATGGCTATAACCTATTTAGGAAAGATAGAGGCAACGGTAAACGAGGAAGAGGGATTTGTCTGTATGTTAAGCCAGAATTTAAGCCTATAGTCAGAGAAGATATTTATGGTGGACCTAGTGATAAAGCTGAATGTTTGTGGGTAGAGTTAAATAGCGGAGCAGCAAATTCCAAAAGAATATTAGTAGGAGTATGCTATAAACCCCCAAATATAGCTGAAAGTGAGGAAATTAAATTATTGTTACAGATTGAAAATGCAGCTAGGCATGGTCAAGTTCTAATAATGGGAGATTTTAATTACCCTGAAATAAACTGGATAAATGAGACCAGCAGTTCATTTAAGGGATCATTATATGGCCCAGGTTGTACAAGAGCCTACTAGAAATGAAGCTACCTTAGATTTACTCATCACAAATAATATTGATATAGTATCTAATGTTGGAATAGGGCAACCTTTGGGAAACAGTGATCACAACACAGTCTCGTTTGAGATTGAAGTAAAAAAACTAAATTTTAAGGCGCCAACAAAAACTCTTAATTTTAAAAGGGCAGATTTTAACTGTCTAAAGGCAGCAATACAAAGTATAGACTGGGACAGAGAACTGGCAGGTAAAAACACTGACCACAAGTGGACAACATTTAAATCCTTACTAAATATACATACACATCGACATATACTGTGTGGGAATAAAAGTAAAAGGAGTAAATCCCATCCAATGTGGCTTAACAATGATTTAAAGATCAAGATACAGAGTAAAAACAGGTATTTATATTATACAAACAAGAGGGGACAGAGACTACTTTACGGGAATACAAGGAAATCAACAAGGCTTGCAAAAGAGCGATTAGACAGGCTGAAATTGAAAATTTAAAATTAATTGCAAAAGAGAATAAGACTAACCCTAAAATATTTTTTTAAGTATATTAATGGGAAGAAGGCGAGGAAGGAAGCTATGGGAACATTACAATGTGACACAGGCCGTCTGATAATTAGTGACCAAGAAAAGGCAGATGAGCTAAATAGGTTATTTTCTTCGGTATACACAAGGGAGGTACCAGTGGTTGGGACACGGCAACATAATGGGGCTACGCTACCTTTGCCAAATAATTGGTTAACACAGGAAGTAATCCAAAAGAGGTTGGAAAAAATAAATGTTAATAAAGCCCTGGGTCCTGATGGAATACATCCAAGGGTACTAAGGGGAACTGGGTTCTGTAATAGCCAAACCATTATATTTAATTTTTCAAGATTCACTCAACACAGGGTCTCTACCAGATGACTGGAGAAAAGCTGATGTGATACCTATATTTTAAAAGGGAGCAAGAGCAAATCTGGTGAATTATAGACTAGTGAGCCTCACTTCTGTAGTGGGGAAGCTTTTAGAAGGGTTAATAAGGGATAATATACAAGAATATGTCTATTTGAACAGGATTATAAGTAGGAGTACACATGGATTTATGAGGGATAGGTCATGTCAAACAAATATAATTAGTTTCTATGAGGAGGTTAGTAGGAACCAGAATCAAGGCAACTCAGTGGATGAAGTCTTTTTGGATTTTGCAAAGGCTTTTGATACAGTGCCACATGGGAGACTATTGTGCAAACTAAGAGATACAGGAGTTGCAGTAAATATCTGCTCATGGATTGAGAGCTGGCTAAAAGACAGGAAGCAAAGGGTAGTTGTAAATGGAACATACTCAGATTGGACTAATGTGGTAAGTGGGGTTCCTCAGGGTTCAGTATTAGGTCCTCTCCTTTTTAACATATTTATTAATGACTTAGAGGTAGGATTGGAGTGTGGTGTCTCCATTTTCGCTGATGACACGAAGTTGTGCAAGGTAATTAAATCAGATAGTGATGTGCTTTCCCTCCAAAGGGATTTACATAAAATTGAAGAATGGGCATCTAAATGGCAGATCAGATTTAATACGAATAAATGTAAAGTTATGCATCTGGGAAGGAAAAATAGCCATGCAATTTATAATCTTAATGGAGCAAATCTAGGTGTATCGGATATTGAAAGGGATTTGGGAGTGCTTGTGGACAACCACCTAGGTAACAGTGCTCAAAGCCAAGCCACAGCCGCATACCACATACACATTTGCCGCCATTTTTCATACACACAAAAAATAAATAAAAAACTTACCCACAGCAAAAGGGGGGGGGGGGGGGGGCACCCAGGACCTCTACAAGTGAAGTTACACCTTAATTTAAATCTAAATTCACAAGTTTACACACAAGAAAATCCCCTAAGCTAGAGAAAAAATGGCAGCCGAAAAAAAACGAGGCTACACGACCCTAAAGCCGCAAAACACCACCAAGCACATACGGATTTTCAAAAAAATCTGTACGAGGTATAAGATACACTTTTAGTAAGGACGCTAAATCATACACACCAGCGTACCACATACACATTTGCCGCCATTTCACAACACTAAGTTAAACAATGCGGAAGTACACAGCTACACTAACGACTTTACTTCGCGCACAAAGCATATTTACTCTACACACTGCACACATTGCTGCCACTTACATCTCAGCTCCAGAACAGTGCAAACCGACATTGTATGCTGCAGGAACATCAAAACAGAATGTCAGCTCTTCAGCACAATGCTTCCTGCATATATTACTTAGAAATAGGTAAAGTATATTAATTTATTCATTTATTCATTATTTCATTGGCATACAAGAATACATGTACACAAAAAAAAATAAAAAAAGTGATTGCAAAAAACACAAAAGACATTCACTGCGCGTCTCACAACCAATGCCAACGCTGCTCATACCACACAAAATGCACCAGGGTACAGCCTTGCAAAAAGCACATCAGCCCCGACCTTACAATGACAGCAAAAGCCCCTGTAATAACAAAAAAAACAACAGCCGCGCAATGAGCGTCGAAGGTCCTCACGGTAAAAAACGTTTTACATTATGTCTAAAACAGCATTCCCTGGCTTAAAATTTCATGCCCATCATTTTTTGACGGGCAATTCGCTAGTGGTATTTATACAGACCCAATCATTATCATTATACAAGAATACGAAATCACATCATTATCTTCTTAACAATATTTAGATCTTTATATTATATTTAACAATTATATATTTAATTATGCTTTTTATTAAATTTTCAGCCATCCGATCAAAACATACATATAACAAAAACACAAGCAATTATATTTAGGGTGAAGAGATGATTAATCTGACTAGGGTTTTATGGAGGGGCTTTTGTCGAGATATAGATCCCAGAGAGACCATTTCAGGGTAACTCTATTTCCAGGGTCGCTACTAATTAATACATAATCCATTTCAATTTGCCTATTTCATGCTATAATTACACTTATTTGGCTCCAACTAGGGAAGGAACCTAATTTCCAGTTGGAGGCTGTCATCCATTTAGCCACCAAAAGTATATGTATCAAAATAACTTTACTTTTACTATCTATTCCCTCTGGAAAAATATGGAAAAGGATTAGTTCTGGAGAGGGACGTAGATCTTTTTTTTATTATTAATGATATATGTGTAATACACATGTTCCAAAATTGTTGTATATTTACACAATACCAACACATATGTACCTGTGTACCCTTTTCTATACATCCCCACCAGTGTATTTCTGAATGGGATAAAGGATCTATTTTATTCAATACCTTCGGAACAATATACCATTTGTGCAAAACCTTAAAATGCGTCTCACTCAGAGAACGACATGTTATGTTATTTTCTGTTATCACACACGCGGTAGATCAGGTTTTTACATCCCAGTTTTCCCCTAAGACCCTTTCCCAACAAATCCTACTTGAGGATTTATAATTTCCCTTAGTATCTTCTAATATCTTACAACAACTGGTCAGAAACACATACGGGGCCAGGGTTTTGTTAATCTTTAAGGAGTTTACACATGATACAATTTCTTTTTCAGAAATATCCTCTTCCAAAGTTTCATGTTGTTCTCTACTTATTTTGGGGAGATTTCATTTCATTAGAAATGTAACTATCAGATCCTTAGGTGGTTTAGAGAAATTTGGTTTATCTTCTAAATTATAAAGAGATCTATAGAAGTCCATAAAAATCTCTACTATTTCCATAGGGTTGTATTTTATCTTAGCTTTAGAATCTACCATTTTTTGTATATTTTTATTGTTGTTTTTATTTTTAGTTAGATTAACTAATAAACTGTTAGCTTTATTGCCCAGATGGTAATATTTTTGCTGTAAAAGCCACAGTTTATTATCAATTTGAACTTGCAGGATTTTTTTAATCTGAGCTTGAGTCTTTACAATTTCAGCCTCCACTACTGTCTCTGGTGAGATTTTATTCCTTTTATCTAGCTTGTTTAATTCTATATATAGTTTTCTCAACGGGGTCCCCCGTTTTCTAGCTTTTTGATTTTCAATTCTCTTGATTTTTTTATTGTCAGGAGCAGGATTACCGTTCAAAGAAAGCTTGATAATGTCAATGATCAGACCAAACTATAGGCCCGATTAATGACTATGGCCCTCATTCTATTATCGTCCGTATATCGTCCGCAAAGCTGCGATTCCTTACGGGGCTCCCGTTACCTTGCAATTCAATTATACAGCGCCGCAAGGATATCCCCTTACGGCCGGCCGTATTTCTTGCAACCGGCCGTAAGCTCAGAAATCTTTGAAAGCAAAAATAAATTCAAGACGGCACTGTAAAGCTCTGTAAATGCTAGGGATCATAATGGGGGACATGAGGATTAATAGCAACCCCCTCTCAAGCTTGCACATCAGCCCAAATCCGAGATTACATTAACTGTTTATTTTCCGGCCGCAGCTTGGGCGGGTCTGAGGTGCTCAAAGCCCTCTGGACTTTTTCCATGGATATTTGATATAAATTCAAATAAAATGTATTTACGGATTTGAGTGTAGGGGAATGTTGTGCTATGAATGCTAACACCTACAATCACTTTATAGTCTCCTCAGAGTGCAGGATGGCTTTATTAGGGCTTTATAACGTTCTTAATTGTGTGCCTGCGGGACCTTTTTACTGCAAGTTTAATTGTGTGCCTGCGGGACCTTTTTACTGCAAGTAAGCTGCGGCTCGGTTTTAGCCTTGCAGAGAGGGTTCCCGGAGCAATTGAATAGCAACCAGGATTTTCTTGCGGCCGAAACTCTTGCGGACGTTTAAGATCAAAGGCTTTCCTCCGCAAGCCTGCCGGAGCCCTCGGCCGGAAGGGAATAGAATAGGCAAATAGCTTGCGGCCTGTCCTTGCGGCCCTGCATCTCCTACGGCCGATAATAGAATGAGGCCCTTAGTCATTTTATCTAGGCTTACCTGATCCAAACGTAAGTAATCTATTATGGTGTAAGATTTATGATGGCAAAAATAAAAGGTGTAATCCGACTCTTTTGGGTGTGCAACTCTCCATGCGTCATATAGATTAAATGTATTTAAGATCTTGTTAAATTTCTTAGCTCTCCTAACTATATCTGAATCTGGAGTTGCTCTAGCTATAGATCTTCTATCACATGTTGGATCGAGACACATATTCAAGTCACCACAAATTACCAACCAACCTCTATTAATTTTAAATATAAATTTTAACATTTTGGACAGAAAACTATTTTGATTTACATTGGGTGCATATAAATTTGCAATCGTAAAGGTTACTTTGTTAATTTGCCCAATCCATATGGCAAATCTACCATTAAGATCGGTCTTGACATGCTCACTTATTATCTTATTCCTTTTGTGGAACCATATGCAAATGCAAAGGCTTTTGATACAGTGCCACATGGGAGACTATTGTGCAAACTAAGAGATACAGGAATTGCCATTAATATTTGCTTATGGATTGAGAGCTGGCTAAAAGACAGGAAGCAAAGGGGTTCCTCAGAGCTCAGTATTAGGCCCCCTCCTTTTTAAAATATTTATTAATGACTTGGAAGTGGGATTGGAGTGTGGTGTCTCCATTTTTGCTGATAACACAAAGTTGTGCAAGGTAATTAAATCAGAAAATGATGTACTTTCCCTCCAAAGGGATTTGCATGAATTAGAGGATTGGGTATCTAAGTGGCAGATGAGATTTAATACGAATAAATGTAAAGTTATGCATCTGGGAAGGAAAATAGCCATGCAATTTATAATCTTAATGGAGCAAATCTAGGGGTATCAGATATTGAAAGGGATTTGGGAGTACTTGTGGACAACCGCCTAGGTAACAATGCTCAATGCCATGCAGCATCTGCAAAAGTACGTAAAATATTAGCATGTATTAAGAAGGGTATAGAAGCAAGGGAAGCAAATATAATTCTCCCACTATACAAATCCCTAGTACGCACTCATTTGGAATATGGAGTACAATTTTGGGCACCACTACATAAAAAGGACATTTTAGAGCTGGAAAAAGTACAGAGAATGGCAACAAAACTAATAAGGGGAATGGAGGGGCTAAGTTATGAAGAAAGACTAACAAAATTAAACTTATTTACTCTAGAAAAAAAGCGTCTAAGAGAGGATATGATTACCTTATATAAATATATCCAGGTTCAATACAAGACTTTGTTAAGGGAACTTTTTGTGCCAAGAGGTTTTTAACTGACAAGAGGACATCCTTCGAGATTAGAAGTGAAAAGATTTCAGCTTAAAGAAAAAAAAGGGTTCTTCACAGTAAGGGTGGTTAATCTGTGGAATTCTCTACCAAAGGAGGTGGTGACAGCGGATTCCATAGATAACTTTAAAAAGGGAATTGGATACATTTTTAAATAAAAATGGCATTAAAAAGGGTTATTCTGGATAAATAGAGAGGGAGTATTGATCCAGGGATGAATCAGATCGCCAGTATCTGGGGTCAGGAAGGAATTTTATATTTTTTTCCCTGTTGAGACAATTGGCAAAGTTTCTCTGATAATCCCTGCAGTTTTATATTATTTCTCATGTAGAAGCCCTCAAGTCTGCAGGTTTTGTATTTAAGTTATTTTACGTACTCGAGATGTCAATTTATTAACTGCAAATTTGTCTAAGTTCACTATAAGGAGATATGGTTACTATTTATATATACTGACTAATCATATCCATTTAGAAGTATGTTAAAAACTCTCAGATTTTAAAATCATTTACTCTTGCTCTTGTTTCCAGCAGATGGGTCAGTGTTTTGGAATACCCTTGGAGTGGACTACATTTCCTCTAGTTCACAAAATTGCATATTGGAGGATTTCAGTGTTTCACATAGTCATCTGGAAGCAAAACCGGTAACGCACACAGGAGAAAAAACATTTGCTTGTTCTGAATGTGGGAAATTTTTCAAGAAGTCCTCAAGTCTCAAAGATCATAAAAGAACTCACACAGGGGAAAAACCATTTGTATGTTCTGAATGTGGGAAATGTTTCAGTATTGCCACAAATCTCAATCACCATATGAGAACGCACACAGGCGAAAAACCATTTATATGTTCAGAATGTGGGAAATGTTTCAGCCAAGCATCAATTCTTAAAGAACATAAGAAAACTCACACAGGAGAAAAACAGTTTATATGTTCTGAATGTGGGAAGTGTTTCAGTATTGCGACAAATCTGAATCAACATATGAGAACTCACACAGGAGAAAAACCATTTGCTTGTTCTGAATGTGGGAAATCCTTCAGTATTACCACAAATTTAAATCGACATATGAGAACTCACACAGGAGAAAAACCATTTGCATGTTCTGAATGTGGGAAAAGTTTCAGTATAGTCACAAGTCTAAATCAACATATGAGAACTCACATAGGTGGAAAACCATTTGCATGTTCTGAATGTGGGAAATGTTTCAGTATAGCCACACATCTCACTCTACATATGAGAACTCACACAGGAGAAAAACCATTTGCATGTTGTGAATGTGGGAAATGTTTCAGTATTTCAACAACTCTAAAGCGACATATGACGACTCATACAGGGGAAAAACCATTCAAATGTTCGGAATGTGGGAAATGTTTCAGTCGTGCAACAAGTCTCAACCTACATATGAGAACTCACACAGGAGAAACACCATTTGCATGTTTTGAATGTGGGAAATGTTTTAGTATTGTCACAAGTCTCAATCGGCATATGAGAACCCACACAGGAGAAAAAACATTTGTATGTTCTGAATGTGGCATAAGTTTCAGTCGTGCTTTACTTCTTAAAGAACATAATAAAACGCACATAGGAAAAAAATAACTGACATGTACTGATTGTTGAAAGTGCTTCAGTGAAATTTTAAATCTCAGTGTTCATAAGAACATTTATGTGTAATCTTGGTCAGATATTACATATCTACATGATACAACAAACAAATATACCAAGATCAAATAAATGTAATTGATCAAAAACATTTGACTAACTTATAAAAATCTATTCAGTACTACATATGTGGTCCCACACAATGGATATCCAAGTTGTAAAGCATGTTACTAGATCATTTGAGCAGTGCTAATCTTTTAGTAAATTCTATTAGTCTATCAGCTTGTATTATTAGAATATATAATTTTTATTCTCTATTTATAATTGATACTATAATGTATAGTATTATAAATCTTTAATTTGTAAATATTTCTAATAAATTAAAGTGATTGATGATCAAATTGTCATCAATAATTATACATTATATTATACCAAAAGAGTTGTTTTTTGGAATTAATATGAGGTTCTGGTACTTTATAATGGATTGAACAGTTGTATTGGCATTGAATGTAACTATGTTATAAATATAACTGCTTTAATTTTTCTGTAAGCCACTGAAATATCATCCAGATAGTGTTACCTTGATAAAAGTGTCACATTCTTCAATTCTGGTTTATTGTTACGTATGTTTAATTTGATGCTGAATTCACAATATGTAGATGGAGAGCGTGAAAGCATGTGAAAAAAGTTATGTATTTTTAATTAATTAAGAAAAGTCAAGTCTTTATTATCCTATATACCCCTTTCAGTGTCAGGGTTAAGGACACAATTGCTATATGTATATAGCAATATGTTGCTATACATCTCTTTTTTAATACTATTATTACTATTATCTTTATTTGTAATGTGCAGACACATAGCCCTGAGCAAGGGTAAAGTATGAAGCAAAACAATAGTTGACACATTGCAATTAATGGAGAAAGGATGGCCCTGTCTTTAAGTTTAGAATCTAATGTACGTGGAGCTTTCGCTGAAGCACCTTACAAGATTGAAAACTTGCAAACTTACAATCTAATGAGTAAAGTATGATGGGGAGTGTGAGAAGTTTTTTGTGAGGTTTTGAAGATTTTGAAGCATGAGGATAGTCCAGTGCAGTGAGGCAAGGAGAATAGGGGCAGCGTAAGAAAATTCCTGAAGGTGGGAGTGAGAGGAGGTGATAAGAGAGGAGGAGAGAAGAGGGTGGGTGGGGTAGTATTTTGAGATGAGAGCAGAGATATAAGGGAGTGTTTTGTTGTTGAGAGATTTGTAAGTTAGGGTCATGATTTTACATTTTGTTCTGGAGGTTACAGGAAGCCAGTGGAGTGATTGACAGGTGCAGCAGATATTGAACGATGACTATTGAAGAGTCTAGGGGAGGCTTTCATTATAGATTGGAGTGGAGACAGACGGGGAGGCAAACATGGAGAGAGTTGCAGTAGTCAAGGTGAGAAATGATGAGAGAGTGAATTAGGATTTTAGTTGTGTCTTGTGTTAGGAAGTGACATATTTTGGAGCAGTTTTTTGAGGTGGAAGAGACAAGATTTACTTAATGATTGTATATGCGGAATAAAGGAGAGGGCAGGGTTTAATAGAACTGTAAGACAATGGGCCTTTGAGGTGGGAGTAGTGATGACATTGTCGACAGTTAGAGTTATATGAGGAATGGAAGCTGTAGTAGAGGGTGGAAAATTAGGAGTGCAGTCTTTGTCATGTTGAGTTTGAGTTGATGGGCAAACATCCAGGAGGATATGCTTGAGAGGAAGTTGGAATCTTGTGCTAGAAGAGAGGGAGTAGATCTGGTGCTGAGAGGTAGATTTGAGTGTCATCAGACTTCATCCTCTGTTACAGGATAAAAGGAGTGCAATGTGGCTATTATTATTGGGGAACGGAGGCGGCTGGGTGTTGTCAATTAGTTGAGAGAAGGGAGTGAGAGAGTCGCGGTGAGTGGAGAATTAATTGCAAATGTTTTTGATTTTATGTTTGAAATGGCTTGCAAAGTCTTAAGCTGTGAGAGATTGAGGGGCGGAGGTGGTGGTGGGTGAAGGAGAGTGTTGAATGTAGCAAAAAAATGTTAAGGGTGGAGGAGAAAGTAGAGTTGTACTGTGAAGTGTCAGGACACAGTCCCTCTCAACTTAATTGTATTTATATATGTAACACTATATATTGTTGTATACAAAACTAGAGATTTTTTTTTTTATATTCCCCAATCATCTCTCCAACGTTCTCCCCTCCCATGGCACCTAAAGTTAACCCCTTTAACATGAGTGTCCTCTGTGTACCATATCAGATCCCCATGGACCCTAAACCCACATGGGGGTCCATAGCCCTTAACACTCCATACACAAAATAAGAAAAGACTACAAAAACACTTTTCCACCCTTTGCAAGCAGGCACTCTCATCAAGATTGAAGAGTACCAATTCTCCTGTCATGAACAAAGCCCTTGGTCCTGAACTTTGGCATGAGGATAAGGGATTTTTCCAAAAATGTCTTGCTGCTCTAGAAAAAGCAAAAAATACTACAGCTAACACAGCTTCTCTGAGGAGAAGCTCACTCGCTGACTAACGGTTTTTGGATTGTGCCTCATTTACCTTGTATGCTAAATTTTTGGATTCTGGATGGCTAAAATATGTGTCAATCACATTTCAGTCAATCAGAATCAAGTATTTTAAAAAACTGTTAGTAGGCACGGGAGCTCCTCAGAGGATTTAATTAAAGCGGCAGGCTTTTTAGTTGGAGATCAGTTTAGTATATAATGTAAGGACCTCCATGGTTAGACTTTAGTTGGGGGAACTCCTGGCTCATAGAGAGTAGCGAGTATGAAGGAGGAATCCTGAAGGAACCCCAGGCTAATAGAGGGTAGTGGGTATTGAGATTGGATCTTGAGGATCCACTTGCTAATAGGGGTAGCTGGTATAAGGGGGGTCCCTAGGCATACCTGAGCTAATGAGGCTAGTGGCTATAAAGTAGGTATCCCGGTATTCTTCTGGCAAATAGAAGTTTGTGGTGTTACCCTTAAAATGTGTTGGATTTGAGAGATCAAGCCTCAAATAGGACATAATTAAGGAGTTAGCTTTTTCATAGTGACAGATTTCAGGCATCTAGGCATTATACTTTTTTACAGTCAGTGAAAAGTATTTTTTTTAAATTTGGGCACTTGGAGAGACTTCTGAGGAAACTGCAGCGAGATTGGATGTTTTGTGATAGCGATTACTAAAATAGTTATGGAACATGTACTCTGGGCTTGGGATATTAGGGACATTTTGACCACATGGATGGCAATTCTTGGAGATTAGATTTGTGTGTGATGTGGTAGCTCAGTGATAATTTAACAGTGAACTTAACCTGGTGCAATTTTAAGGGGATCCGGGGAATGGAGGTTAATGTTTGCTATTAAAATGGATCTAAGAAAAACAAATTCTCTAAAAATATAACAAATTCCTTTTTAATTTTTTTTATTTATATGCTAAGGAACAAATTACGTGGATAGACAAAGAACAATTTAGAAGATATATTCTATAACCCAGAATTTCTACTCTTTGTATGATGTTTGTGATTGATTTGTATTGATTTGTGGTGTATGATCAATTGGTTGACACCTTGAATATTTTCTTGATACATTAATCTGACTACCTACCTGCCTAGACTTCTCTTGTATTTCGGCACGCCCTAGATTTTATCCCGATACTAACTTTATAACAGAAACCTTCCACCTGCTCACGACATTGTATCTCAGATGTTTACATCGGCCCCCCATGAACTCAGGTCAAGGGTTGATACTCCTATACTGTGAGAATCTTCAGGATATTGTTTGTATCTGGAAGTGATTAGCTCATCCAAATACAACATAGAAGTTTGATTTTAGATGAATTATTATTATTATTATTATTATTATTATTATTATTATAATTCTCTTTATTGACATAGATAGGAATATGCAGGAGCTCACACAGTGCATGATGTATTGTCTGTACACTTGGTCACCAACTTCTTATGGTTATGTCTAATGGTTCATGATTGCTCATTTTCCAAGATACAAGTGACATTATCACGGGATAGAGACATTTTACACCATATACTTGGTTGTTCCACCCTGTTGTTTATGGTCTGTTGTGTGTCTTGTGTATGTACCTCATGCTGAACTCCAGACATCTACTGACTGAACCATGTTGCCTACAGAATGTTCCTTATATCATATACAGCTGTAATATGTGTGAAAGCAACCTAATATTGTGTTAGTATCATTTTATGTAGTGCCTTGCAAAAGTATTCACCCCCTTGGCATTTTTCGTGTTTTGTTGCCTCACAACCTGGAATGAACATGGATTGTTTGAGGATCTGCATCATTTAATTTGCAGAACATGCCCACAAATTTGAAGTTGTTTTTTTTAATTTTATTGTGAAGCAAACAACAAATAGGATGAAATAAGAGAAAAAGTCAATGTGTATAACTATTCAACCCCCCTAAAGTCAATACTTTGTAGAGCCACCTTTTGCGGCAATCACAGCTCTAAGTCGCTTTGGATAAGTCTCTATGAGCTTGCCACATCTTACCACTTACCATTTTTGTCCATTCCTCCTTGCAAAACTGCTCCAGCTCCTTCAAGTTGGATGGTTTGCGCTTGTGAACAGCAATCTTTAAGTCTGACCACAGATTTTCTATTGGATTGAGGTCTGGGCTTTCACTAGGTCATTCCAACACATTTACATGTTTCCCCTTAAACCCCCCGAGTGTTGCTTTAGCAGTGTGTTTGGGGTCATTGTCCTGCTGGAAGGTGAACCTCCGTCCTAGCTTCAAATCACTCACAGAGTGGTACAGGTTTTGCTCAAGAATATCCCTGTATTTAGCACCATCCATCTTTCCCTCAACTCTGACCAGTTTCCCAGTCAAAAACATCCCCACAGCATGATGCTGCCACCACTGTGTTTCACTGTGGGGATGGTGTTCTTTGGGTGATGTGATGTGTTGGGTTTGCGCAAGACATAGCGTTTTATTTGATGGCCGAAAAGTTCAATTTTAGTCTCATCATACCAGAGCACCTTCTTCCATACATTTTGGGAGTCTCCCACATGCCTTTTTGCAAACTTAAAACGTGCCATTTTGTTTTTTGCTGAAAATAATTTGCTTTCTTGTGGCCACACTGCAATAAAGCCCAACTCTATGGAGCGTACGGCTTA
This sequence comes from Discoglossus pictus, assembly GCA_027410445.1. Taxonomy (NCBI): domain Eukaryota; kingdom Metazoa; phylum Chordata; class Amphibia; order Anura; family Alytidae; genus Discoglossus; species Discoglossus pictus. The sequence goes on from CM050169.1 coordinate 2,415,233, forward strand.
TTGCCGTCCTATGTACAGATACACCAGTCTCTGCTGTGGGACTCTGCAACTCCTCCAGGGTTCCCTTAGGTCTCTGTGCTGCCTCTCTGATTAATGCCCTCCTTGCCCGGTCCGTGAGTTTTGGTGGGTGGCAGGTTTGCTGTTGTGCCATGTTCTTTCCATTTGGTTATGATAGATTTGTTGGTGCTCCTGGGGATCATCAAAGATTTGGATATTTTTTTATAACCTAACCCTGACTTGTACTTCTCAACAACATTGTCCTTTACTTGTTTGAAGAGTTCTTTGGTCTTCATGGCAGTGTTTGGTTAGTGGCGCCTTTTGCTTAGGTGTTGCAGCCTATGGGGCCTTTAAAAAAAGGTGTGTATATGTAATGACAGATCATGTGACACTAAAATTGCACACAGGTGAACATAATTTCACTAATTATGTGACTTCTGAAGGTAATTAGTTGCACCAGAGCTTTTTATGGGCTTCATAACAAAGGGGATGAATACAAACGCACATGCCAATTTTCTGTTTTCTTTTTCTAAAAAAATTGTTTTATGTATATATATTTTTCTCATTTCACTTCACCAACTTCGATTATTGTTTTCTGATCCATCACATAAATTAATTCAGATTAACAAAACATTGAACTTAAGGCTGTAACAAAATAGGTAAAAAGTCAAGGGGGTTAATACTTTTTGCAAGGCACTGTATGTATTGTGACAGATTCACTGTCACTCTCAGGATCCGTGTCCTAATATCCAGCACCAAAATGGAGAAAGCAGGAGCCCTTTAAATGTTTAGCAGATTTATGCTGTTTATTTGTCAGCATACAACAGAAAATAAACCAAACAGAAAATAAGTCCTAGCTTCTCCTTGAAGCCCTGCATAACTAAACTGTAGTTCCCTTACTATCTTATATAGCAGTGCAAACATACAGTCCAAACATAGGTTGCAGAGGTGTCTTTCCCTCTCACCTCTCTCTCAGGCTCTGTATCTCCGGCCTCTTTTTCCGAAGCAGATCCCTCCCTCGGTCATCACCTTCAGGGACTTTCTGTTCCTCTTTTCTGCATGCTCGCTCTTCAAAGCTTCTGGCTTTGGTCCATTAGTTTTCAGTGTGGCCTCTGACTTCGGCCCTGCACACTTCCACAACACTCCAGCACTTCAAACAGCTTTCCACCTGGAGACAGCAGTCGTAGGTCTTGATTGCAGCCACAGTCAAGCTTTTTAAGGATCTTCTTAACCATTTCACTCCTGGGGAGAAGTCTTGAAGGGCTCTCTACTGCCCTCTGGTGACACACCATCACAGTATACAATGCTAGTAAGATGTGTGTGATTATCCTAATATTGTGTTATATACATGTATATGTTTTTGTCACTGTGAGTCATTATCATATGTAATAGTAGCTAGTAGGTTAGAACATACTTGCTTTTTACAAGTTAGTGCATCCTAAATCCTGCACCACATTAGACAACCCCGACATGTCTTGTGTAAACCAGATATTCAAAGTTAAATAATAGGCTTAAAAGAGAAAGAAGAGAAGGCACCAAAAGCGACAAAACATGCGCTGGACCATATGTTTTAAGGTACAATAGAGTTCTGTCTATAGAAGAGATAAAGTCATTAAAGCCTATCTGGAGCACAAAAAGTGATCTAGAGAACAGAATATGAGAGACAGGAAAAGTAGATTGAACCTTCTAAAATGAAAATATAGAAAACAAAAAGGAAGAGAGAAGAGAACAGATACAGCAAAAAATAGATAAAGCACAGCATACAGTGTGAGAGTAGTATAATGATTTAATGCAATACCATATTGATGGCCTGTGTTATATGTTAGGTATATGACACCAGGAATATCTAAATCGATGAAATCAAAATATGTGTTTCAGTTGCTCCTCTCAGAAGGGTAAATAATTCACAAATTTTAATAATATCCCAAAAGTCTTTGTTAGGTAAATCTTGTGGAAACAAATCTGTCACAAACATCCTTTTGGTACCAAGAATAGCCCCGCCCTGAACCCAACAAGCAAGGGCCCTTTATGTCCATCACAGCCCCCTGGAGTCATTGAATATGTTTTTTGGGAACAACTGACTATGGAGGGACTTTAGCCCACATGATTACCAACCTGAAAGGCTATTACAACGGCCACAAGACTTGCTTTGATGGACTGTAGAACTATTTTACATTTATGTGTGATGTTGGTCCCCAGACCCTGGTGATGTACCCTGGATCTCCAAGAAACTTTTCTATGAGTATTTGGGCCAAACAGGCTCAGAGTTGTTTGTTATAATGTTAAAGTATTTATGTTGTGGTCAAAATATGCTCCAGGATATGATATTATTATATCAAATCTCTTAAGACAGTACAAATCTACCTAGTGCAGTGACATAACCCTGCTGCATGTAATTGTTGTTACATAGAGATTGCAATTACTTTTAAGGAGTGCCTTATTTTAGTAATGTTATAATGTTTATAATAGTAACCTATTAAATAGTAATGATTGTAGGGATTTATTTTATGAGTTAGTAGTGATATTAATTACTGCTTTGTGCAGCAATAATGTTAATATAAGGGTAGCTGATAGGAGTGCATTGTTGCTCATTAAAAATAAGAGTTTGTGGGAGAAGAAAGGCACCCCTTTCCATGTTTCTGTCATCAATTTATTTAGCACACCATGTTGATAGTGTGACTCCAACGTGTTCCTGCCCCTGGAACATACTGCAAAGAAAACCCCAAACTAGACATCCTGGCTGCAAAAACTATTGTTTAACACTACCGTATCATCCCCCTAATATAAGCAGATCCTTAGACAAGGGGGAACAAGATATTGTAAACAGAATGGTGGCTGGTAATTTGCCTCCTATAGTGCGAAACATCCTGTCACGGATGGCCAGGCAGATGACCTCACCAGACTCTCAGACACCTAGAAACCAGGGGGGCTATTAGCCTTAAACGCATGACAGTCAATCAATATAACATGGGGTAGATCAAACAGGCTGTTAAGATATGGCCAGAGATTGTTTTGCCCAAGGAAGGGATATACTCTTGATTGGTTAATGTACTGTTTAAATATGTGTGTGAACAATAAAGATTGACTCTGTATGAAAGCACATGCAATTTTCTAGTTTAGAGTTGTGTCCAGGTGGTGGAGTGAACTGTGTGTTCTTTTTCTTGCTGTTATAATCCAATGCTGTTGTAATATCTTCCTTGTTGTGGAAATATTATGTGAACCTCAACCTCCTGTAGAATTCTTTCAGGTCTGTGTACAATTGAATTTCATCCAGTTTAGTGAGCTTGTCTAATAATACAACTTGGATGCAATGTGGCACTTCCAGGGTTGAATACTCTTCTTTATTCAGAAGGAAAAGGCCTTTCTTCCATGGATGCACTATTAAGCTGTCAAGCACTGAGAAAACCCATTCTAATGGTGGCTTGAGGATCTTCAGTGGTGAAGAATGAAGACCAATGTTTTAACTGCTGGCAGTATGGTAAAGAATTGAGGATTTTATTAAAAAATAAATACAATTATTTTAAATGTTTTTATTTGTATTCCATGTAACATCATTTGATGCGCTGATCAAGCAATACATGCCCTTGTTTGTTGCTGGGTCACTTTAGGAGGATTATATGTAATCCTGCTCATGGACTTACTCAAAGAGCATGGAGGAACAGAATGTACTAATACTCTGACCCCATAATATAGAATAGAAGCATCCTAAAGATTCAACAGCAAAGGAGAACATGCAGTGCTTATTAATTATTATTATTATCCTATATTTTTTTACCATGCCAACATATTCTGTAGCGCTATACAGAGGTCAAGCACAAGTCCAAAACTATTTTAACAAATTGCTAAAGAATAGAGGGCCCTGTCATTGGGCTTAAAATCAAACTTACAGAGTGCTTTCCCTAAAGCACTGACACAAAATTGGAAACTTGCTAATTTACAATTTAAGGGTGTGGTACAGAAGGGTGATAGATGCGTTGTGCATATTAATGCTGAAGGTCATAATCTTTTTTAGACAGAGGCATTTTTAGCAAGGTTTTCAAGCATTTGAGGCAGGAGGATAGTCTAGTGGTAAGGAGTTGGAAACAATAGGGGTGGGATGTGAAAAATTCTAAAGGCAGAAGATGGTCATTAGCAGACCAGGAGTATGTTGAGATGAGAGCAGAGATATAAGAGGATGCATTATTGTTAAGGGCTTTATATGTTAGTGTCATGACCCAGGGGAAGGGGGTCTGCGTTAATCCTAAAACCTGCTGGCTTCTGCTACAGGAATTCTCCCCTGAGAGTTGTAAAGAGATAGGCTTCTTGGTACCCAGCATACAGGAAAGGGAAATCAGCAGGGTATCAGGAACACAGGATATGTATCACTGGTACAACCTGCTTTTCAGTGGTCTTGAAAAGGCCACGGAAGATAATCCTACCTACAGATCTCATCACGTTCATCAATGCCCTTCTCATTAGGATTGCAGCAAAGATTTTGAATAGTTTGGTGAAAAAGGCATTTAGAAGTAAATGCCTTTTCTATGTAACAACAATTACATGCAGTATATATAATAAAGACACATCCTAGAGCATACTGTGGACAAAACATACATGTTTTAAACATTGCTAAATGACCCTGAGCCTGTTAGGCCCAACTAACTCACCAAATGGGCTCTTAGAGGACCAGGGTACAGCACATGTAAAAAAAAAAGTGTCAGAGTCCTTTAAGGCAAGTCTTGTGGCCATTGGCATGCCTCTTCAGGTTGGTAGCCACATGGGCTGATGTCCCTCCATGGTCAGTTGTTCCCAAAAATGTCCATGAGTCAAGGGGATGTGACAGTAAATTTGGGGGGAATAAAGAACCTTTGCTTGTGGGGAGCCCAACTCTGGCCCCAATACATGGGTGGTTACAGTTAGGGTCATTATTTAAAATGTTATTCTGGAGGATATGGAAAGCCAGTGGAGAGAAGTGCAGCAGACACTGAGCGTTGAATATGGTATATGAGTCTAGTGGATGCCTTCAACATGGATGAATGGAGATAGATGGATGATGGGGAGGCCAGCAAGAAGAAAGTTGAAGTAGTTGGGGTGACATATGATGAGAGAGTTAGAATTTTAGTTGTGTAATATAGTGACATATTTTTTAGATGTTTTTTAGGTGAAAATTACAAGATTTAGTGATTGATCGTATTTGAGGAATGGAAGAGAGGACAGGGTCCAGGCGCACTCCAAGACAACTGGCCTGAGAGGTGGGAGTGATGACGGCATTGTCAACAGTGAGAGATATTTGAGGAGTGGAAGAGGTGGTAGAGGATGGGAAGATCAGGAACTCAGTCTTTGATCTGTTGAATTTGAGTTGACGGGGGGCATCCAGGAGGATGTGCTGGAGAGGCAATTGTTACTTGAGCTAAAAGAAAGGGAATAGTTCTTGTGCTAAGAGGTAGATTTAAATTTGAATATTTTATTTGGGTACCAAGGGAGGATGTATGGAGAAAAGGATGTGGCGTAGGACTGAACTTTGTGGTATGTCAACAGTCAGAGTGCGAAGCGAAGAGGGGCTAGAGATGGAGACACTAAATGCTAGTTCATCTAGGTATGATGTGAACCATGAGAGAGCGGTGTCACAGGTACCAAGATAGTGGAGAATTTGTATAAGAAGAGGGTGGTCAACTGTGTCTAAGGCATCAGAGAGATCCAGGAGAAATAGAAGAGAGATATGACCCTTTGACTTGGCGGTGAGCAAGTCATTGACTTTTGTGAGAGCTGTCTCTGTGGAGTGTTGAGGCTGGAGGACAGATTGGATTTGTAGTGATTGCTAAGAGCTGGCAAATGGAGTCATGGAGTGGTCCTTTCATTCATAGTAAACATTTTCATATCCTATCTTCTAAGGTTCGGTTATCAACTCAAAGAATGGCCACTCTGCTTTGTACAAGAAAAAATAGTAATCTAATACAAATAAAGTCAGATCTTGTCAATTATTTTTAAAAGGAAGGACTTCATGGATTATTTTCTTTTTAGTGTACTGTAAACAAACATACAATTGTGAAGATTTACTTCTACAATGTTTTACTGTGTAGATGCTATGATGTTGTGGAGCATACACAATGAATAAATGGAAGTGCAACTACTTTCCAAACGTAAATTCCATGTAACAGCTAATACAACTAAAATATGTTAATTTTTTTATTGCCAAACCAGTTTCTCATCACATATAATAATTGTCGTAATTGCAATTTGTTGGTAACGCTATGTTAAAAGTTACAGGTTTGTCCATGTGCAATGAGCGCCAAAGGCGAGGCCCAAACGGCTTCCGAGTTACAGGCTTGAAAATGTAACCGCTGCAATTTAGTTTTTTAAGCCCATATCTTGGAAGCCGCCAAAAGATGCCAAATGAATAGAAAATTAGCTTGCAAACTCACTTAAGGGCTCCCTACCTCCCCCTGAGTCAGAGAGTCCATAAGTGAGGTTGAAAGCTAATTTGCTATTCAATTTGGCATCTTTTGGCAACCTTTCTTACATTTATACAAACTATCTATCTTCAGTATGAGTTTTCTTATGAGTCCCAAGTGTTGAAGCCTGACTAAAACATTTCCCACAGTCAGAACATGCATATGGCCTTTCTCCTGTGTGAGTTCTCTGATGGTCTTTGAGAGTTGAGGCCTTGCTAAAGCATTTGCCACAGTCTAAACATTTAAATGGTCTTTCCCCTGTGTGAGTTCTATGATGATCTTTGAGAATGGATATTGTCCTGAAACATTTTCCACATTCAGAGCAAACATATGACCTTTCTCCTGTGTGATTTTTCTTATGCACATTTAGATGGTAGATCCGGCTGAAACATTTTCCACACTCAAAACATATAAATGGTCTCTCTCTTGTATGAGTTTTTTTATGATCATTTAGGTTTGAAGCACGACTGAAACATTTCCCACATTCAGAACATGCAAATGGTTTTTCCCCTGTATGGACATGCTTATGTCTAACAAGTCCTTTTTTACTGGAAAAAACTTTCCCACAATCAGAACATGAAAATGATTGTCCGCCTGTTTGTTGTTTCACACAAGCTTTGTTATAGGTAGAATTTTCCCCACAATTAGTAAATACATAAGTTTTCTTTCCTGTGTGATGGTTCTTCTGTGTTGCTTTTCTGCTGATCTGGTTTGCTTCTGAATAATCCTGTGACGCTCTGAAATTGTTATTTGTACATTCTGGTGATCTAAGATAGATGTGGTGCTCTTGAGACATATTCCTAGATTCATCTGCTGGAAATAAAAACACCCAGTGTAAAATATTTCAAAAAGAGTGATAATATATTTCTAAATGAAAAGGTTTAATGTTTAGTTATAGCAATAATAGCTAAATGTAAGCAGATAATAAACGGCATATTAACTTGTATTTTCTTAAGCTTATATTTATATTTCAAGAATAAAACACATGACGTGTTGGAATGTCTACAGAGTTCAGTGTTTGCAGAGCATTATGTGTTGCATAGAATTTGTGAACAGTGTATATATTTCTTGTTGTTTGCGTTGCTCAGTCATGTCCGACTCTCTGTGACGTCATGGACCGCAACACATCAAGCTGATATAAATATATATATACAGTGGATATAAAAAATCTACACACCCCTGTTAAAATGTCAGGTTTCTGTGCTGTAAAAAAATTAGACGAAGATAAATCATTTCAGAACTTTTTCCACCTTTACTGTGACCTATAAACTGTACAACTCAATTGAAAAACAAACTGAAATCTTTTAGGTAGAGGGAAGAAAAAATATAAAAATAAAATAATATGGTTGCATAAGTCTGCACACCCTTAAACTAATACTTTGGTGAAGCACCTTGTGATTTTATTACAGTACTCAGTCTTTTTGGGTATGAGTCTATCAGCATGGCACATTTTGACTTGGAACACTTGACTTGAAAAATAAAAAATAAAAATAATGTGGTCTGCACACCCTGTTATACCTGGGGATGTAGCTATGTTCAGAATTAAGCAATCACATTCTAAATCGTGTTAAACAAGAGTCAGCATACACCTGCCAGTTAATCAGAGACACTTTAAATGATGGCAGGTGTATGCTGACTCTTGTTTAACACGATTTAGAATGTGATTGCTTAATTCTGAACATAGCTACATCCCCAGGTATAACAGGGTGTGCAGACCACATTATTTTTATTTTTTATTTTTCAAGTCAAGTGTTCCAAGTCAAAATGTGCCATGCTGATAGACTCATACCCAAAAAGACTGAGTGCTGTAATAAAATCACAAGGTGCTTCAACAAAGTATTAGTTTAAGGGTGTGCAGACTTATGCAACCATATTATTTTATTTTTATATTTTTTCTTCCCTCTACCTAAAAGATTTCAGTTTGTTTTTCAATTGAGTTGTACAGGTTATAGGTCACATTAAAGGTGGAAAAAGTTCTGAAATGATTTATCTTTGTCTAATTTTTTACAGCACAGAAACCTGACATTTTAACAGGGGTATATATATATATATATATACAGTATATATACACATACACTTTTGAAAGGCAGTGTGACACCCTATCACCAAGAGGTAGAGACGTTAAGTAACCATTGATCATTATTTTAAACTCATATTAAAATATTTGCAAGCATTATAGAATACTAAAATACTTTAAAACATTAGCTTCTCAGTCTCCAGCCAATCAGTTTGTCTCCTCCCACTTATAATGCTATTAAAGGGGTCTGAGTCACCCTGGGTGTGAAGCAGGTTGAAATTGCTTTCAGAAAGAGATATATAGAGGCCAGCCCTGTGTGACAGGACCGTGATAAATTTACAGTCTCTGAAAAGAAGACTGTTTAAGCACACCAGGACCTCTAGTGTATTATGTTCCATCAATTATGAATGAAAGTATCTAAGCAATCAAATATATTTCTCATAGAAAGAAAAATGTTGAAAGAGTATAAAAAAAATATGTGGTTTTTAATTAATCAAATGCATTTCTTCATAATTGCAACTTGTAATTTTGTCAATGATATGAAAAATAAAACATGTTTTCTATTTATTTTTTTATTACTCACTTTCAGTGATATTTAAAGTAATTTCTTCCTCCTTAACCTGCTGCTGAACCTTCATATCGGACTCTTCTTTTTGGTCGAGCGTTGGGACACCTGAAGTCTTCATTTCAGAACTGCCTACAAATATACACAAACTGTTGAAAAAAATCTCAGCAGTTCAACATTGAAACCCAGCTTGAAGTCCTTACAATTTATGTTATCAATTAAGCGGAAAGATGTTACTTTATCTCAGACTATACTGCAGAGGTACTAGAAGATGAAAAGGTCAAGAATGAGTAGTGATAACTATTTTCATTGTAAACGTATAGCGATGAGATTAAGCAAGGTTTGTGGGGTGTATTAATAGTATCAAACCAATTACCTTAAAACAATGTTAATTAACAATGATTACTGCATGTTTAATTGTGGCCAGTTGATAATGAGTTAAATGGCAGTTAGAATGTTATGAGGTAGCCAGTAACTGCCATGGATAGAGTCAGTTGTGGCGATCTGCTTTCTTCAGTCAGGCTTAATAAGGCTGTTATGGCCAAACCTACCCAGCAGATTAACCAGGTTCTTTTACTTCCCTTCACCAAGGTAACAGATGTCTCTAAATTCCCCTTGCATTAATACAGCATTTAAAGATATGAAAGCAGGATCAGCATAATAAAAATGAATCAGGAACTGCTTTTATTGCTGTGGAAATTCATAACAGTCTGTAACACTCTGTGAATCTTCTGGGTTTTGAATACATTGCTAATACATTGACAATGTTTCATATGCAAGGCATCATAACATCCACTTCACTAGTTGTACAGGACCAGGGTAGATATTAGATATTATTTGTATTTACCACACTCACATTGTATAAGAAAATGCCCACAAGTGTTAGGCTTACGCTGGATTGTATTTATTGGAATGTACTTCACATGTTGTTCTTCACATTAGTTATACTGAAGACAATAGGTTCTGAGCCCCGGCTAGTTATTGCTTCAGTGTTAGTTTACTTTAAGATAAATGCATTTTTTAAACCACATATTATTAATAAAATACTTGTTTATTACCTATTGTTTTTAAATAAAAACAAATTTGTAATCTCCACTTGCGTCACTTTAACTTACATTTCTGGAACAAAATGTACCTAAGACTAAGAGAGATGTTCTACAAGTAGCACATTCCCCAAGTCATATATTGTGACACCTAATACAATGGAGGCTCTTTCAAACAGGAGACTCTTTATGTGATAAAGCATCAGAGCTCATTTAAAGTTCACATCCCTTAAAACTCCCAGATGGCCCCAATCGTAGAGCAGAAACCAGATCTCCAACAAACAGTATATGGAAACCAGATGTAACATATAAGTTGGCGTGAAAGTGTGTTGTTGGCAAGGGGCAATCTCAGATACGTTATTACTTTTTTCATATATATCACTCACTTGCACTTGGGACTGTCTGGAGTTCCAGTTGCTGAATCTCATCACTTTCTCTCTCATCGTCTTGTTCCTCTTTAATTGGCATAATGTGCAGGTTGTATTGGTGGGGATCTGTTAGTCCAATAGAGAATGAAATAGTTTTATACAAAGTTATTCTGTACAATGGAAATCATCCTAGTCTAAACTAGGTATCATCTTATCATGATTCCATCAAGGAACCTTAGATTTGCCCATGAAGAACCATGCTTATTTTTTATCAAAGTATTCTGTCTCTTATATTTAAAAAGACACAGCAAAAGGACAAATTATTGAAACAAAAAAAAAAAGATGACACAAATGAGCAATAAATATAACTGCAATTGGGTCGATAGCAAGAAATAATACTTTTATTTCTTTTAAAACATTTGCTCACATGATTTGCCCAGATAAATATATATTTCTATGTTAAAATAAAAACCTTTGATTTGGCAGCAAAAAAGAAAGGAATCACAAGGAATAATGAAAATATTTTCATTTGTGTTTTAAAAGTGACCACATGATGCTTTAAACACAAGAATAATAATTTTAGAAAAAAATACTCACTTTTATTGATATTTATAGGGATTTCCTCCTCTTTTACCTTCTTATCCTGAAGGTGACCAGTCATAGTCAGCTCTACTTGGTCAGACTCCATGTTTGCACTACCTGTATAAATACATATGAGCCGATTACACTGATATCTTCTTCTCACATTGACATATATATACAATTGATACTCTTATACTAGATAGGTAAGCAGCAAATATAATGTTGCAAATAATTCTGAAGGTCTTCATCACTGCACAGACTGATCTTGGAAAACAATGGCCATATAGAAATACAAATGCCATGTACTTGAAGCCTTTTACATACATGAGGTGCTAGAAACTAGATATGTAGCGAACATAAACAAGGAGATGTTGTCAAATATTACCATTATCTAAAGAGTTACAGAAACATTCCCTAAACAGACATAAATTGCAGCATTTCCAGTTACAACACATGGGAAAGCAGCTTTGGCTATAGGTAGAAAATAGCCAAAGGTCTGACTTTATACCTAGTTTACAAAGGTGCGTGATTTAATTTATTTTAAATTTTTTAATTTTAAATTTTTTTATTTTACATTTTTTATTTTATTTTAATTTAATTTTATTATTTTATTATTTATTTTATTATTTATTTATTTTTATTATTTATTTTTTTATATTTTATTTTTTTATATATTTTATTTTTTTATATATTTTATTTTTTTATAAAAATTTTTTTTCCAGGATTATGGCAGAAGCAGATTAGTTTTAGTTTGAAGACTAACAAGAGTAACAGTCTGTGTGTGGGTATTATTATGGAGAGCATAGTTTGATGACAGAAAACTATGTTTTGCTCAGAGCTCCAGGATTTTGATTTCTAAATACAATGTTGGAAGAAGTCAAATAGAAAGAGTAGAGGTAAGGGCAGAAGAGATCGCAAGAAAATAGCGGCAGAGATAGAAAATGAGAAAAGACAGAGAGAGTGTATTCTAGAGACACACAAGAGATTCCATCCTCTTGACTGGAAGATATTGCACTTTAGATAAACACAAAAAGCCTTGAAATTGTAATTGGTCATTATCAAGGATGGCTTTTAAGGGATTCTCCTGCTAAGGACATTAATGGAAGGCTCCCAATGTAACCATGTTAAATGTATCAGTCTATGCTTTGAAAGCTTTAGATAATTATTTTCTAGAAGATCCAGATTTTGGGGAATTTAGATGTCAACTGGATATAAAGGTCTTTCAGATCTAGATCGCAGAATCAAGTCATTCTACTAGGCAGGAGGATGGAAATAATTTAATAATTTAACAATAAGTCCCTTTCTCAAGAGGAACTTCAATTTCTATGCAGTACGCATCAGAGTATCTGGATTAAAATGATGAAGAAGATCTGGGTTTCAGCAAACATCTAAATGGATGAAATCCTGTTTATTAAAACAGACTCTCCTTTGCCAAAACAGAGTGATCATAATTCAGATTGTAAGTAGCGAGTTTCAATCCTAGTAAGGTGCTTTGGGAAAAAGCACTTTTCCAAGACTTGAAGCTCAAAACATGGACCTCCATTTTCTACAGTTGTTAATACTAATGTTGTATATTTCCTTTTTCTTAACCCTCGTACAGAGCTACGGAATATTTTGGCGCAATACAAATGAGGAGGATGAGGAGTGGTGGAGAACTCTGCAATCTGTATTAGACCAAATGGCCTGGAAGTGGTTGATTTGGAATAGCTTCTGCAACCTATTTAGCTGGCATCTGTACAGATGATCAGCAACTTTACCGCTAAATGAAGAAGTGGTTCCAACAGTCCAAATACCTTTCAGAGATTTCATATGCCCCTTTATACCATGAAACCGCAGGGGATAATGTAGGGACGAACAATAATATGAACATGGTCTTTTGATTAATAGTCTTGTTTCTTCAAGTGTTGACTTACTTGTCTTAGAAGGAGATGTTTCGAAACCTTAATAATTGCATTTACGTTCACGCAACCTGTACAAGACAGATGCATGTTACCTGGAGGAATTGATAATGGCTTACCATATGATCCTGAACCAGGGGAGAGATTGAACACCACTGTACCTTTTGATGTCGCCATTTGTGATTGCCCGGGTATGATAAGGACATTAGTATTAAGCGTTATTTGTAACACACCAACATATCCCATAGTGCAATACAAGGGTTAACAAAATCTTATGTACATAGTGTTCTTTCCCCAAAGTATCTTACAAGATTGAAAACTCTCAAGGACTCAAACAATTTAATATGTACTAATTAGCTGCATTAATACTTCTGATTGGTTGTGCTGTCTGTGGGAGAGTGTTTTGTTCTTGTTGTTTTTTTGTGTGATTTAAATACAGAGTTCTGAAGGAGCTGGCTGTCCCTTGACTCTACGTATTGTTTGAAAAGTGTTACAGGTCCACTACCTAGGGCCATATTCTCCTAGTATCCAGATATACTGGCATCATGGCGGTTCACAGAGTCTGATTAGGTAACAATGAATCTCTAATTTTGACAGAGGATAAGAACAAAACTGCCAATTAATCTTATTCTATTTACCTATACAACTTAAGTTAAATGGCCAGTCTAGTTTGGTATGTGAATTGTTCACATTTTTGTATTCAACAAAATACCAATATTAGCTGGTATGCAATAAGAAAATCTTATATTCAGTCAAGTGGGAATCCATTTTAGACTGCTAGCCTGTCTGTAGTGGTCCGATTATCCTATCGAGCCTTTTCTGTCATTGAGATCTAGTGTCAGGACCTATTGTAACAGAAGTACATACATATCATACCAAGTTCATCAAATTAGCATATTATTAATATTACACTCCAGTAGTCCTTTAATCAATCCTTAGGATGGTCTTGTGCATAATGCAGGTAGTCTTGAATTTCTTGGAAGGCAAATTTACCAAACCACTTGACCATAAAGTTCTACCTTTCCATATCCTGTATTAATTATTTACCTTCAACCTCTATTGTGTTACCTAATCTTCTGCTTCATGACATTCCCACAGTCCAGAGTCTGGTGATTCTCTTCTATCATCTTCGTGTGTCCATCTATATCATCCTAAAACCAATCAAGATAAGAAAGATACAGATCTTAAATCAAAAACATTTAAGATCAATTTTATTTCTGGAAATGTCACATAGAAGTTTTAATACTGAGCCATTGAACTACTGTTTGGTCTAAACTGTAGGATAAGGACCAAGATCCCAATGCAATACGCGCTCTATACTCTACTGGTACAAGTCATTTTTTGACCCTCTAAGTAACAGATTTCCACCCGTCTCGTAGTGTGAGACTCATATTCTGCTTTTTGGGTTTAGTGTACGACACAAACAAGCAAACGTCATCAGTCTGAAGTAAGTCATGTAATTGCATTATTAAAATACTGCTTTGGTATTATTGTTTAGAGGTTACCAACATCTCCAATTGCCATTATTTATGATGTTAGATTAGCATACTTAAAGAGTTTGTTTTATTTTATAAAAAAATGCATCTAAATACATCAATGTTTTGCAGCAGAAACTGAATTTCCATGTATTGCAACATTTTTCAACCTGCCTGTGATGAATATATGCTCGATTAAATGTTGGATTTTCAGGGGGAGAGAGGGAAAGAGAGAGGGAAAGAAAGAGGGAGGGGGGATGGGGATAGAGAGGGGGATGGAGAGAGAGGGAGGGATGGAGAGAGAGGGAGCGAGAGAGAGATGGAGAGAGAGAGGGAGTGAGAGAGAGAGGGATGGAGAGAGAGATGGAGAGAGAGATGGAGAGAGAGAGATGGAGAGAGAGATGGGGAGAGAGATGGGGAGAGAGATGGGGAGAGAGAGAGAGATGGAGAGAGGGATGGAGAGAGAGAGGGATGTAGAGAGAGAGGGGGATGGATGGAGAGAGAGAGAGGAATGGAGAGAGAGAGAGAGATGAAGAGAGAGATGGAGAGAGAGAGAGAGAGAGAGAGAGAGACGGATGGAGAGAGAGAGAGGGATGGATGAAGAGAGAGAGATAGGGATGGAGAGAGAGATGGAGAGAGAGATGAAGAGAGAGGGATGGAGAGAGAGAGAGAGAGAGAGAGAGAGAGAGAGAGAGAGAGAGATGAAGAGAGAGATGGAGATGGAGAGAGAGAGATGGAGATGGAGAGAGAGAGAGAGAGATGAAGAGAGAGAGAGAGATGGAGAGAGAGATGAAGAGAGAGATGGAGAGAGAGAGAGAGAAACAGAGGGATGGAGAGAGAGAGATTTACACCCTCCCCCCACTATTAAGATATAAGAATGTCACTATAAACTCACAGCTCAGGTCTTTCCACAGCTTCCTTCTTCCTAGACCCTCTCAGTCGCACAATATGCGACGTCACACGATATGCGACGTCACACGCAAACTCGAGTATCTCCAGCATGTCAGGATAGATCAGCCATGTTTGTTACGGGCAAGATTTGGGAAACCACTTACAGTGTTTATGGATTAAATCCCTGGATTTACTCTGCGTTACTCACTATAAATATTAGTATCATGTTTATATCCGTGATTATATTTACATTTGTTCTGGACACTGTTTGGTCCCATGTTTGTTGTGATAAATGTCTCAGATTGGTTGCTGTTTATCAAGTGACCTTCCGGTTGCAGGTGGTTCTGGGAGAAGAAGTCCTGGCAATGTTTCTCTCTACGCATATAGTCACTTCCGGTTCTCCCCAGAGCAACAAAGGGTGAACTGTGAGTAGAAAAAAATATTCACTGTGCAATGACTGAGATATATTAATGTATAATGATCAGTCTGTGAGCTGCACTAGGTCAGTGTTCAGTAATGGAGAAGAATGCAGTGACTGAGATATATCACATATATAGTTGTGAGCGTACGAGTTGTTGCTAACGCTGCGGGCTCGCGCAGCGAGCCGAGGCCCTCGCGAAGCGAGGGCAGTGCCCGAGGGTCTCAGTTGCTGCAAGGAGCGCCGAAGGCGCTCCTTGCCAGCAACTGAGACCCTCGGGCAGTGCCCTCGCGAAGCGAGGGCACTGCCCGAGGGTCTCAGTTGCTGGCATGGAGCGCCGAAGGCGCTCCATGCCAGCAACTGAGGACCCTCGCGAAGCGAGGGCCTCAGTTGCTGGCATGGAGCGCCGTAGGCGCTCCATGCCAGCACCTGAGGACCTCGCAAAGCGAGGGCCGCAGTTGCTGGCATGGAGCGCCGAAGGCGCTCCTTGCCAGCAACTGCGACCCTCGCAAACTTCACCTCGCAACCCAAACAGTACGACACACACATTACGACACTCGCAAACAACATACGACACACGTTCACACACATTACGGACTCGCAACACTCGGACGCAACTCGCGAACATTAGAAAATGTCAAACACAATACATACACACACCACATACATAAAAAACTTACCTACACCAAGAGGGAGCACCCAGCACCTCAAAAATACAACTTACACCTCGATTTTACTTCAAATAAAACAGTTTAGACACTAAAAAAAAAACGAAGCGAGAGAAAAAATGGCCGCCGAACAAAACGAAAACGAGGCTACAGCACTCTAAACTCGCGAAACACCACAAGAAACTCGCAAAACACCACAAAACACCTACGGATATTCCGATACAAACGTATACCACACATTACTCGCCATTTCTCGCCAATGCGGAAGTACACGACTACGCTAACGGTTTGGTCTCGCGCACGCACAGTGTTACACTGCACACATTCAGCACGCTTACACAGCAGATCCACACCACTAATGCTGCAGCAACATCAAAACACATTCACAGCTCTTCCACACAATGCTTTAAAATAGGTAAAGTATGTTCATTTATTAATGTATTATATATTTCATTATTACACACTAAACAGCATTAGCTACCTTACAATTTCATTGCCGTCATTTTTTGACGGGCAATTCGCTAGTTAATATATAATGATCAGTCTGTGAGCTGCATTAGGTCTTGGTTCAGTAATGGTGCAAAATGCAGTAAGTAAGATAAATTAATATATAATGATCAGTCTGTGAGCTGATCTAGGTCAGTAATGAGTGAGATATATCACATATATAGTTGTCAGTGTTGGGAATGTTTACGATGTTGGTCACACTTTGCAAGCCACACGAAGCGAGGCGAAGCGTCGACCACTCGGGACTTAATCTGCAGTGAGCACCAAAGTCGCTCCATTGCACTGCTCACCTCGTGAAGCGAGGCGAGTAGTTGAGGCATGTGAGACTTAGGCAGCGTGCAGTTTCACACAACTGCATGCTAAGCGTGGGGCTCACAATGAGACAAAGGGGAGGGAGAGGGGTAAAGAGATACAAGGGAAGGAGAGGGGGGAAGAGACACAGGGAAGGGGGAGAGACACGCGGGAGGGAGAGGGGGGAAGAGGCACAGGGGAGGGAGAGGGGGAAGAAAAACAGGAGAGGGAGAGGGGGGAAAGACACAGGGGAGGAAGAGAAGGGATAGAGACACAGGAGAGGGAGAGGGGGGGAAAGAGACACAGGAGAGGGAAAGGGGCAGAGACATAGGGGAGGGAAAGGGGGGGGATGAGACACAGGGGAGGGAGAGGGGGGGAAGAGACACAGGGTAGGGAGAGGGGGAAAGAGACACAGGGGAGGGAGAGGGGGGGGAAAGACATGGGGAGGGAGATGGAGGAAAAGACACAGGGCAGGTGGGGGAAAAGACACGGGAGGAAGGGGTGGGGGAAGAGACACAAGGGAGGAAGAGGTGGGGGGGGAAGACGCAGGGGAGGGAGAGGGGGAAGAGACACATGGAAGGAAGAAGAGACACAGGGGAGGGAGGGGGGAAGAGACATGAGGGAGGGGAAAGCTGTGCATGGTCGGGATGAGCCGCACATTGTGCTGTGGAAAAGGGGGAAAGGAGGCACAGGAGAAGGGGGAAGGAGGGACAGGAAGGGGGAAGGAGGGACAGGAGAGGGGGAAAGGAGACACCGATGAGGGAGAAACGAGACACAGCGGAGGGAGAGGGGGAAAAGACACATGGGAGGGAAAGGGGGGAAGAGATACAGGGGAGGGGAGAAAGGAGTTGCGCAATGCGCAGCATGAGCCGCACATGCGCAATGCGCAGAGTTAGCAAGAGACAGGGGAGGGCGGGGATAGAAACAAAGGAGGGAGAGGGGGGAAGAGACACATGGGAGGGAGAGGGGGAACGAGACACATGGGAGGGAGAGGGGGAAAGAGACACATGGGAGGGAGAGGAGGAAATAGACAGAAGGAAAGGAGAGGTGGGAACAGACACATTGTGGAGGGAGAGAGGGAAAGGAGTAACGGGAGAGCAAGGGAGAGGGGGAAAAGTAGAGGTGGAAAAGAGGCACAGCAAGGAGAGGGGGAAAGAAAAATGGGAGGGCGGGAAGGAAACGCTGGTGAGGGAGGGGAGAGAGATACAGTGGAGGTAGAAGAAGAGACAAAGGATAGAGGGAAAGGGGGGAACAGACACAGGGGGGGAAGAGACACAGGGGAGGGGGAAGAGACATAGGGGAGGGAGAGTGGGGGAAGAGATAAAGTGGAGGGAGAGGGGGAAGAGACACAGGGGAGGGAGAGGGGGGAGTAGTTTGCAATGCGCAGCTTGAGCCGCGCATGCGTAATTCTCAGAGTTAGCAAGAGAGGGCTGGGTCAGAAACAGAGGAGGGAGAGGGGAAAAGAGAGGAAGAGGGGGAAAGAGACACAAGTAAGGGAGAGGGGGGAACAAACACACAGCAGAGGGAGAGGGGGAAAGGAGACACAGGGGAGGGAGAGGAGGGAAAAGTAGAGGGGGAAAGTTGGCACAGGAGGGGGAAAGTAGACACAGGAGAGGGGGAAGGAGAAATAGGGGAGGGAGGGGGAAGGAGGCACAGGCGAGGGGCAAAGGAAAACACTGGATGGAGAGGGGGAAGAAGAAATGGGAGGGAGGGGGGAAGGAGACAGGTGAGCGAGGGGGGAGACACACAGTGGAGGGAGAAGGGGGAGGAGAGGAGGAAAAAAGACATTGGGGCAGGGGGAAGAGACACAGGGGTGGGATGGGGGGACACGAGCGGGAGGGAAGGAGACACAAGGGAGGGAGAGGGGTGAAAGAGACACAAGGGAGGGAGAGGGGGAATGAGACACATTGGAGGGAGAGGGGGGAAAGAGACACAGGGGAGGGAGAGGCGGAAAAGAAACGGGAGAGGGGGGGGAGAGAAACGGGAGACGGGGAAGGAGAAACGGGAGGGAGAGGGTGGAAAAAAACAGTGGAGGGCGAAAGATTGGAAAGAGACACATGAGAGGGAGAGGTTGGAAAGAGAGGCAGGGGAGGGAGAGGGAGAAGAGACATAGGGGAGTTTGGGGGGGAGACACAGGAGAGGGGGAGGAGACATGGGAGGGAGATGGGGAGAAGACATAGGGAGAGGGGGGAGGAGACATGAGGGAGGGAGAGGGGGGCAGACATAGGGGAGTGAAAGGGGGCCAGATACGGTGGAGGGAGAGGGGGAAAGAGACACAGGGTAGGGTGGGGGGGAAGAGACACAGGGTAGTTTGCGGGGGGAAGAGACACAGGGGTGGGATAGGGACGGGCACAGGGGAGGGAGAGGGTGGAAGAGACAGGGGAGGGAGAGGAAGGAGACACAGGAGTGGGAGAGGGGGGAAGAAATACAGGGAAGGGAGAGAGGGAAAGATTCACAAGGGATTGAAAGGGGGAAAGAGACATAGGGGAGGGAGAGGGGGGAAGAGACACAGGGGAGTGAGAGGGGGGGAAAGAGACACAGGGGAGGGAGGGGAAAATAGACATAGGGGAGGTGGGAGAGACACAGGGGAGTGTGAGGGGAGGAAGAGATACCAGGGATGGAGAGAAAGGGGAAGAGACAGAGGGGAGGGTGAGGAGGAAAAAGATTTAGGGAAAGGAGAGGGGACGGAGACATAGAGGAGGGAGTGGGGGGGACAGAAAAAGCGGTGGGAGGGGGGGGGGAGACACAGGGGAAGGGAGACGTAGAGTGAGAGGGGGAAAGAGACACAGGGGAGGGAGATGGGGGGAAAGGCAAAGGAGAGGGGGAAAGGAGATACTGGGGAGAGAGAGGCGGGAGGAGACACAGGGGAGGGAGAGGGGGAAGAGACACAGGGGAGTGGGAGGGGGAGAGAGACACCACGGAGGGGGAGAGACACAGGGGGGAATGATGGGGAGAAGAGGCACAGGCGAGGGAGAGGGTGGGAAAACTCACATGTAAAGGGGGGGGGGGGAGAGACGCCAGGGGGGGAGAGAGACACAGGGGAGGGAGAGGGGAGGGAAGAGACATGCAGGGTACACAGAGAGATAGTATATAAACAGACAGAAAACACAATGTATAACACTATATCATGCCATCATTTTTGATGGGCAAGTCGCTAATTAATGTCTGTGAGCTGTACTATGTCAGGGCTCAGTGATCAGTCTGTGAGCTGCACTAGGTCAGGGCTCAGTGATCAGTCTGTCAGCTGCACTAGGTCAGGGCTCAGTGATCAGTCTGTGAGCTGCACTAGGTCAGGGCTCAGTGATCAGTCTGTGAGCTGCACTAGGTCAGGGCTCAGTGATCAGTCTGTCAGCTGCACTAGGTCAGGGCTCAGTGATCAGTCTGTGTATCTGGGGGAGATGACTGAGAGGTAAACAACAAGAGGCTAAAGGGTTTCAGTTATTAAGCGACTTAGGAAGAGTGGAATTGATCCTAGGAAATATCCTTCTTCCACCATTGTCGGGTTCCTCATATGTCCTACTCCTGACATTTTTTCCTATTCTCATAGGTTCCACTCCTGCAGCACCTGATTAACTCAATGTTTAAGAATCAAAATAAAATGGAGCAAATGGCTGACAGGATCTTGAATCACGCCCTGCAGATTATCTACTTGCTTACTGGAGAGGTGAGAGCTGCTGGAGAGTGTCATGGCATATTGTGGATTAAACAAGTGTTTCATGGACACAAATCTTTGAGTACATAAAATAAGGACATTAAAATGACTCTTCCAATATATCTGTCAGAAGGCAATAGTTTGATAATAATGCAGCATAATCAAAGTAAATTTAAAATACAGTGCCTTGCAAAAGTATTCACCCCCCTTGGCATTTTTTGCATTTTGTTGCCGCACAACCTCGAATTAACATGGATTGTTTGAGGATTTGCATCATTTAATTTACAGAACATGCCCACAACTTTGAAGATGTTTTTTTATTTTTTTATAATTGTGAAGCAAACAACAAATAGGACAAAAAAACAGAAAAAGTCACAGTGCAGAACTATTCACCCCCCTAAAGTCAATACTTTGTAGAGCCACCTTTTGCGGCAATCACAGCTCCAAGTCGCTTTGGATAAGTCTCTATGAGCTTGGCACATCTTACCACTGGGATTTTTGCCCATTCCTCCTTGCAAAACTGCTCCAGCTCCTTCAAGTTGGATGGTTTGCGCTTGTGAACAGCAATCTTTAAAGGTATAAGTAAGTGAGGTGGGTTATGATGTATCATAACCCACCTTGCAAAAAATGTTTGCAAAACGTTTTTGCAATATAATAAAATATGTGCTGGGGGTGATATAGACACCCCCAGCAACTGTGATTTGCATAAAAGATATCTCATTTTTAATGAGATATCCATTATACAGCACATGCTGGTTGGCTTTTCAGCCAATCAGCAAGCAGCTGTGACACTGGATGGCAAAAGAGAGTTGGGGAGAGGTTGATAACTCACAGTCATGACACAGGAAATAACACTGCATTTCACAATACTCAGCTGAGCATGTCTGCACAATCCCCAGGCAAAAAGAGAAATATTGTATAAAATATGCTAATCATCCCTGGGAATTTCTGGGGGTGTCAACATTGAGAGAAAACTCTTTGCAAAAGCAAGAAAATCAGCAAATTACAGGCTAACGGTTTAACTGTTTACTTTGGAATATTTTCATGCAACCATTTTTTATCAGACACTATACATTCACCTCTATCAGATGCATTAATAGCCCAGCTCACTTTAATATCCCTTTAAGTCTGACCACAGATTTTCTATTGGATTGAGGTCTGGGTTGTGACTAGGTCATTCCAACACATTTACATGTTTCCCCTTAAACCCCCCAAGTGTTGCTTTAGCCGTGTGTTTGGGGTCATTGTGCTGCTGGAAGGTGACCCTCCGTCCTAGCCTCAAATCACGCACAGAGTGGTACAGGTTTTGCTCAAGAATATCCCTGTATTTAGCACCATCTATCTTTCCCTCATCTCTGACCAGTTTCCCAGTACCGGCTGCTGACAAACATCCCACAGCATGATGCTGCCACCGCCATGTTTCACTGTGGGCGTGGTGTTCTTTGGGTGATGTGATGTGTTGGGTTTGCGCCAGACATAGCGTTTTCTTTGATGGTGGAAAAGTTCACCTTTAGTCTCATCAGACCAGAGCACCTTCCTCCATACATTTTGGGAGTCTCCCACATGCCTTTTCGCAAACTCAAAATGTGCCATTTTGTTTTTGGCTGAAAGTAATGACTTTCTTCTGGCCACTCTGCTATAATGCCCAACTCTATGGAGCGTACGGCTTATTGTCGTGCTATGTACAGATACTCCAGTCTCTGCTGTGGATCTCTGCAGCTCCTCCTGGATCACCATAGGTCTCTGTGCTGCCTCCTTGCCCGGTCCGTGAGTTTTGGTGGGCGGCCGTCTCTTGGCAGGTTTCCTGTTGTGCCATGTTCTTCCCATTTGGTTATGATAGATTTGATGGTGCTCCTGGGGATCATAAAACATTTGGAAATTTTGTTATAACCTAACCCTGACTTGTACTTCCCAACAGCATTGTCCTTTACTTGTTTGGAGAGTTCCTTGGTCTTCATGGCAGTGTTGGGGCATCTTGCTTAGGTGTTGCAGCCTCTGGGGCCTTTCAAAAAAGGTGTGTATATGAAATGACAGATCATGTGATACTTGGATTGCACACAGGTGGACATCATTTAACTAATTGTGTGACTTCTGAAGGTAATTGGTTGCACCAGAGCTTTTTATGGGCTTCATAACAAAGGGGGTGAATACATATGAACATGCCAATTTTCTGTTTTCTATTTCTAAAAAATACTTTTATGTATATATTTTTCTCATTTCACTTCACCAACTTAGACTATTGTGTTCTGATCTATCACATAAAATACAGATTAACAAAACATTTAACTTAAGGCTGTAATGTAACAAAATAGGTAAAAAGTCAAGGGGGGTGAATACTTTTGCAAGGTACTGTATGTAAGATTCACAATTAATTTTTTTATCACAATAAACTGAAAAGTTGCTTGTACTAGTCTAGACTCAATGCATATTATGGAAGACAGACCATTTTAGTGGCCCTTTAATTATACAAACACTTACTGAAATCTAGTTTAAGTTAGTTTTTAACTTCAATGGAAAATGTTTTCATTTGTAAGTAATACCAGAAGTTTTAAAATATACCATATTTGGAACCATTGCTTTGTTTCTTTAATCGCGGGGTCATAAATACACCTGGCTATGTAAAAAAGCATCTGGACTATGGAGTAAATAAAAAATACTGTACCAGAAGAAATATGTCACATTAATAGTTGTAACGGATCTCCTGGCACCCCGACCGGGTACCTCCGTTGATAGACGCGTCCTAGTTTGCGCCAAGGCCTACAAGCACCGCACCGGACACCTCAACCACCACAGACTCCACAACCGCCGTAGTTTAGCTGGAGCCGCGCCGTCTTCCTTCCACCCTGTATGAATCTCCAGCATCCAGGACCGTGTGGGGAAGACCTCTCCTCCAGGGAGGACACATCAGGAACAAGCGTTCAGTAGTTACAGCTCAAGGAAGTATGCAAAAGCATAGCAATCCCCAGTATGATATTGCGATCCCCTCAATAACGAGATGAGACTACGTTTTGAAGGGTCAAGTAGAACTATAACTTTAATGACAGGGGATCTCCTTTTATGCAATGGTGCCCTCTGAAGGGCTACACCCACATAATTATCACAGCCAATTAGATACATGGTTCAACCCCCACGTCTCCTCCCCTCAGATAACAGGTAACACAATTAAAACAGACACAATTTTAACCACATTCTGGATGTACCCCAAAAACAGGGGGTACACCTTTAAGTCCAGCACCGTTCAATATCTCTCACCCAGGGGAACACCATATTAAAAAATGGCATGAATCAGACCAGGGGTTCAAAAGTTAGTAAAAGTATGTTTTTCACATAACACACAGACATGTCACATATCCCCCACACAATACACATATAGGACAATAGGTGTGGTCACCCCTCCCTGAGGCAACTTGATATAATCAGACATTGATTAAATCAGCCGTCTTTGTTCTTATCTGAGAATGAAAACAGTTTATACAATTGACTTTTCTTATCTGTAACAGGATTATCTATTAGCCTAGTAGCTTTGATATTCTGAGCCAATATATTCTGTAGAACATAAAACAACATATCTACAGTACAGCAATGTTATCATATTTTAACCAAGAATTAAATAATCATAAAACAGGGTAAAACAGTGATGGGTTCCGTTACAGCTGGGGTCTGAGCGCATAAAACTACCGAATAGCGCTCAGATCATCTTCACACAGTTCAATTGCCGTGTAGCTAAAGTCTTTCCCATAGTCTTTCATTATATGAATGGGCTCCATGGCATAGCTTTCTGTGGTATCATGGTTCACACAGGGCAAGTACCGAATGACCCCCCTGTATGTAAAGGGCCAGAATGAGTGACATACACTCTGGTATGGCCGAATACTGTGTTTGAAGGGCAATATGTCCCAGGGCCATAGTCGCAGGGCAGGAGGCTGGCAAACAGTCCTCTCCAAGACAAAGTGGCGAAGGGCACTTCGTCACACATCTCCCCTTTGGGGGGAAGTCTAACCAGGCACCTGACCTTCTGCCGGTCAGTGCCTCCGTTAGACGATCCACCAACCCACAATAAACCAGTGCTAGAGCAGCCCCCCCACAACAACAAAGTGCAAGAGCAGCCCACCCACAACAAACAGTTACGGCACCTGGATATTTCGCTGTGGTGATGGGGCAACACGCTGAGGGGACTTGAGGGGCAGAGGCCAGCGGCACTCTGCCCTGATGCCAGCTCTTCTGCTGGTATAACCTGCAGGACCTCCTGCTCTGTACAAGGGACAAAGGGAGGGCAGAGGCCGACTGCACTCTGCCCCGCTGTCAGCTCTTCTGCTGGGGTACTTGGGACATATTCCGGCTCAGTAGCCAGGGAAACGTGGGAGTCAGTGGCGGTTAACATTTCCTCTGTTAACCCTGGGGCCACATTAGAAGTTAGCTGGGGAAGGGAATTTGTACTTACCCCCTCCTCCGGCTGTCCCAGTGAGGGTAGTTGGGGATCTGTACAGGCTGTGGGCGCAGAGACCACGGTCCCATCTGCGCCGTCTGGGAGATTGGTGTCTCCCCTTGTCAGGGTAAACTGTCGCTGGGGAGGAAGGACGACACCTTCTGCCCCCTGTGGTTCACACTGCCGCTGGGGGGGAAGGATGACACCTTCTGCCCCCTGGGGTTCACACTGCCGCTGGGGGGGAAGGACGACACCTTCTGCCCCCTGGGGTTCACACTGCCGCTGGGGGGGAAGGACGACACCTTCTGCCCCCTGGGGTTCACACTGCTGCTGGTGGGGAAGGACGACACCTTCTGCCCCCTGTGGTTCACACTGCTGCTGGGGGGGAAGGACGACACCTTCTGCCCCCTGGGGTTCACACTGCCGCTGGAGGGGAAGGACGACACCTTCTGCCCCCTGGGGTTCACACTGCCGCTGGGGGGGGAAGGACGACACCTTCTGCCCCCTGGGGTTCACACTGCTGCTGGGGGGGGAAGGACGACACCTTCTGCCCCCTGGGGTTCACACTGCTGCTGGGGGGGAAGGACGACACCTTCTGCCCCCTGTGGTTCACACTGCCGCTGGGGGAGAAGGACGACACCTTCTGCCCCCTGGGGTTCACACTGCCGCTGGAGGGGAAGGACGACACCTTCTGCCCCCTGGGGTTCAGACTGCCGCTTGGGGGGAAGGACGACACCTTCTGCCCCCTGGGGTTCACACTGCCGCTGGGGGGGGAAGGACGACACCTTCTGCCCCCTGGGGTTCACACTGCCGCTGGGGGGGAAGGACGACACCTTCTGCCCCCTTGGGTTCACACTGCCGCTGGGGGGGAAGGATGACACCTTCTGCCCCCTGGGGTTCACACTGCCGCTGGGGGGGAAGGACGACACCTTCTGCCCCCTGTAGGGCCAGTAGAGAGACCTCGGTCCCATCTCTACCTGCCATCTGGAGGTCATCCCAGGACCAGTCAATGAAGTCTGGTTCTGCTTGTCGAGTAGGTTGGGGCTGCACGAAGCTGAGCAGGTGTTGGTAGTCCTGCTCCAGCTCCCACTCTCTTG
This sequence comes from Discoglossus pictus, assembly GCA_027410445.1. NCBI lineage: Eukaryota > Metazoa > Chordata > Amphibia > Anura > Alytidae > Discoglossus > Discoglossus pictus. The sequence continues at coordinate 2,441,556 of CM050169.1, forward strand.
TTACCAGGTGGGTCATGTCTTTGCTCACCTCGCCTTCGTCATCCCAGATATACATGCCCATCCGGTAGTCGTAGATGTCCCAAAACCTAGACTCCTCCGTGCTGCCAAGATCAATGTCGTCCTCCAAGGCTTCCCATAATAAACCCGGGCCATCATAATCATCCCCCTCCGGTAAGTCGCGTTCAGCCGTCCAGGGGGTAAGTCGAACGGTATGCCACCAGAGGGCCTGGTATGCGTTGTCTAGCCAGATCTCTCGCCGTACCAGGATCTCTAGTCTTGTCACCCACTCATCCAGGGGCTGCTCTCCCAATAGATACATCCGCATCGCCACACGCTTCTGTAGCCGCTGCTCATCACTGGGGAGACTCTCACCTCGCCGCCATTGGGCATCTTCCAGGGCATCATACCAGAGTTCCTTTTTGTCTGCATCCCTATAGTCCGCGGCCTCCTCCTCATCCTCATCATGGAACGCTGTCCGAAAACTAGCCGGTTCCATCCTGCTGTAGCCAGGGGCGCTGTACGGATACTAGCGTTGCCCTCAATTTGTAACTCCAAACGTTACCGGTGTCTCTGTGCTGCTTTTCCTCTTACTAGGACGCCATCCCACCACTGCCAGCCAATGTAATGGATCTCCTGGCACCCCGACCGGGTACCTCCGTTCATAGACGCGTCCTAGTTTGCGCCAAGGCCTACAAGCACCGCACCGGACACCTCAACCACCACAGACTCCACAACCGCCGTAGTTTAGCTGGAGCCGCGCCGTCTTCCTTCCACCCTGTATGAATCTCCAGCATCCAGGACCGTGTGGGGAAGACCTCTCCTCCAGGGAGGACACATCAGGAACAAGCGTTCAGTAGTTACAGCTCAAGGGAGTATGCAAAAGCATAGCAATCACCAGTGTGATATTGCAATCCCATCAATAACGAGATGAGACTACGTTTTGAAGGGTCAAGTAGAACTATAACTTTAATGACAGGGGATCTCCTTTTATGCAATGGTGCCCTCTGAAGGGCTACACCCACATAATTATCACAGCCAATTAGATACATGGTTCAACCCCCACGTTTCCTCCCCTCAGATAACAGGTAACACAATTAAAACAGACACAATTTTAACCACATTCTGGATGTACCCCAAAAACAGGGGGTACACCTTTAAGTCCAGCACCGTTCAATAACTCTCACCCAGGGGAACACCATATTAAAAAATGGCATGAATCAGACCAGGGGTTTAAAAGTTAGTAAAAGTATGTTTTTCACATAACACACAGACATGTCACATATCCCCCACACAATACACATATAGGACAATAGGTGTGGTCACCCCTCCCTGAGGCAACTTTATATAATCAGACATTGATTAAATCAGCCGTCTTTGTTCTTATCTGAGAATGAAAACAGTTTATACAATCGACTTTTCTTATCTGTAACAGGATTATCTATTAGCCTAGTAGCTTTGATATTCTGAGCCAATATATTCTGTAGAACATAAAACAACATTCTACAGTACAGCAATTTGATCATATTTTAACCAAGAATTAAATAATCATAAAACAGGGTAAAACAGTGATGGGTTCCGTTACAGCTGGGGTCTGAGCGCATAAAACTACCGAATAGCGCTCAGATCATCTTCACACAGTTTAATTGCCATGTAGCTAAAGTCTTTCCCATAGTCTTTCATTATATGAATGGGCTCCATGGCATAGCTATCTTTGGTATCATGGTTCACACAGGGCAAGTACCGAATGACCCCCCTGTATGTAAAGGGCCAGAATGAGTGACATACACTCTGGTATGGCCGAATACTGTGTTTGAAGGGCAATATGTCCCAGGGCCATAGTCGCAGGGCAGGAGGCTGGCAAACAGTCCTCTCCAAGACAAAGTGGCGAAGGGCACTTCGTCACAATAGTAATCTTTGTTCTTCTATCCTGTAGGAATTTATCATTGTAAAGAAGAATTCTCCCGACAGCAGCAGTCACCATCTGTGGAGAGGTGAGCACTGCTTGGCAATGGGCATTATATCCGGGCACAGTGACTCCCTTTACTGACCAAGATTTATCTGGGGCTGGGAGTGTTTTCTTATCTTCTGTGTGTCTCCCTTCATGTTCTCAGTAACATTATCTCCTGTCTCTCTATCTGTAAAATATTCTGACAGAACCAGTCTCTGTGTCAGCACTGAATGGGACGGTGTGTGTTTCAGGTCCCTATTAAGTGTGGTGATGTTGCTGTCTATTTTTCTATGGAGGAGTGGAAGTATATAGAAGGACACAAGGATCTTTACAAGAATGTGATGATGGAGAATCATCAGACACTAAGGATTTTGGGAATCTAAGCAAACCGGATATCAGGTAATTATATATTACTAGGAAATTGCCCGTCAAAAATGACAGGAATAAAATAGTAAACCTGGCATTGCTGTTTGACACACAATGTCAGGATTTTGTCCCTCTGAGTACCTTCAGCGCTCATCAGGAGCCTCTCCCCATGTGTACTTCAACTTTCCTGTGTTGCAATGATTAACTTCAGCGCTCATCGCAAGCCCCACGATGAGCACCTTTGTCGCTCATCGCATGGCTCGCAATGACCCCCCTGTTTACTTTATAGGCCTTGCGCTTGAGCACCCTCGGCGCTTATCGCAAGTCTTTACCCCCCGTGTAATTTAGGGCCTCGCAATTAGTGTTACTGCTTTGGGTTAAGTTGTTACTGCTTTGGGTTAAGTGTTACTGGCTTGGTGTAAGTGTTACTGCCTTGGTGTAAGTGTTACTGCCTTGGTGTAAGTGTTACTGCCTTGGTGTAAGTGTTACTGCCTTGGGTTAACTGTTACTGGCTTGGGTTAAGTGCTACTGACTTGCATTAAGTGTTACTTCCTTCGGGCTGTTTTAATTTTTTTTACGTTTTTCCGACCACCATTTTTTCTGTCGCTTAGACAATTTTTGATTGTGAAAAAACAGCAAATATGCCCTAAATTAACTTTCAACCTCACTCACAGGCTCCCTCGCTCTCCCCTGTGCTGTGTGTGAGTGTGTAAGTGAATTTGAGGCATAATTGTGTTTTTTTGGTGGTCTTTCCAGTTGCATGGTTCGGGGGTTTTACATGCTTTGGCCCTTAGTCCTACGGGATGCGCTCATTGCAGCCTTACTCCTGCAGTCCTTTGGCGCTCATTGCAGCATAAGTACCAAGAGCCTCTCAGGCACGAGCGTCAACTGCTCGCCTCGCTTCTCAAGGCTCGCAGTCGACTGCGAGCCTTGAGAAGCGAGCTCAGTAGTTGTGCAAAAACGTTACCAACATCGCAAACGTTCCTAACATTTGTAAGATCCACAACTATTATAGTGATGTATTTGATAAGTAGACAAAATATATCACTCCAAGATTTATATCAGAAACTGTACAATGTTTAGAGAGGATCAGCAGGGATTAAATTGAATTCTGTGTTTACAGAATAATATGTGAGCTATGACATGATTAGTCAATTTTACTGATGTGACCATAGAAAGACACAAACAGAGTGTGAATAGAGAGAAAAAATTAAATTAGAAGATAAACCGGATTAGAAGATAAATAATAAAGAGCTTTAAAATAGGAAGAGCGCTGAAACAGTGAGAAAAGGAAAAGGGAACAGTTGAAACTCCCTTTTTAACTTCTGTGGAGCTCATGTCTAACTCCCGTGGAGCTCATGTCTATCTCCCGTGGAGCTCATGTCTATCTCCCGTGGAGCTCATGTCTAACTCCAGTGGAGCTCATGTCTAAAATCTACACACCTCTGTTAAAATGACAGGTTTCTGTGCCGTAAAAAAATGAGACAAAGATAAATCATTTCAGAACTTTTTCCACCTTTAATGTGACCTATAAACTGTACAACTCAATTGAAAAATAAACTGAAATCTTTTAGGTGGAGGGAAGAAAAAAACTAAATAATAATGTGGTTGCATAAGTATGCACACCCTATTATAACTGGGGATGAAGTTGTGTTCAGAATTAAGCAATCACGTTCCAAATCGTGTTAAATAGGAGTCAGCATACACCTGCCATCATTTAAAGTGCCTCTGATTAACCCCAAATAAAGTTCAGCTGCTCTAGTTGGTCTTTCCTGAAATTTTCTTAGTCGCATCCCACAGCAAAAGCCATGGTCCACAGAGAGCTTCCAAAGCATCAGAGGGATCTCATTGTTAAAAGGTATCAGTCAGGAGAAGGGTACAAAAGAATTTCCAAGGCATTAGATATACCATGTCACGGAGAACTGGAGCTCCCTCCAAAATTGATGAAAAGACGAGAAGAAAACTGGTCTGGGAGGCTACCAAGAGGCCTACAGCAACATTAAAGGAGCTGCAGGAATATCTGGCAAGTACTGGCTGTGTGGTACATATGACAACAATCTCCCGTATTCTTCATATGTCTGGGCTATGGGGTAGAGTGGCAAGACGAAAACCCTTTCTTACAAAGAAAAACATCCAAGCCAGGCTACATTTTGCAAAAACACATCTGAAGTCTCCCAAAAGCATGTGGGAAAAGGTGTTATGGTCTGATGAAACCAAGGTTGAACCTTTTGGCCATAATTCCAAAAGATATGTTTGGTGCAAAAACAACACTGCACATCACCAAAAGAACACCATACCCACAGTGAAGCATGGTGGTGGCAACATCATGCTTTGGGGCTGTTGTTTTTCTTCAGCTGGAACTGGGGCCTTAGTTAAGATAGAGGTAATTATGAACAGCTCCAAATACCAGTCAATATTGGCACAAAACCTTCAGGCTTCTGCTAGAAAGCTAAACATGAAGAAGAACTTCATCTTTCAGCATGACAACGACCCAAAGCATACATCCAAATCAACAAAGGAATGGCTTCAGCAGAAGAAGATTAAAGTTTTGGAATGGCCCAGCCAGAGCCCAGACCTGAATCTGATTGAAAATCTGTGGGGTGATCTGAAGAGGGCTGTGCACAGGAGATGCCCTCGCAATCTGACAGATTTGGAGTGTTTTTGCAAAGAAGAGTGGGCAAATCTTGCCAAGTCAAAATGTGCCATGCTGATAGACTCATACCCAAAAAGACTGAGTGCTGTAATAAAATCAAAAGGTGCTTCAACAAAGTATTAGTTTAAGGGTGTGCAGACTTATGCAACCATATTATTTTATTTTTATATTTTTTCTTCCCTCTACCTAAAAGATTTCAGTTTGTTTTTCAATTGAGTTGTACAGTTTATAGGTCACATTAAAGGTGGAAAAAGTTCTGAAATGATTTATCTTTGTCTCATTTTTTTACAGCACAGAAACCTGACATTTTAACAGGGGTGTGTAGACTTTTTATATCCACTGTATCTGTTTAATGAAGTTTGCCACCTACACCCTTAACATGGATAATTTGCATGTGTTCTCTTGCCCAACTGTTTCAAATACACAACTATCTCCATGATGGTACCATGCATCTATTACTTTCTCATTTCACACACTCTAGGGACTATTAAACCTGTTGGACTGTTTTTTGTGGACTTATTGTATCACCTTTGTTAATTGCTGTACCCTTACAAATGTAAAAAAAACAACAGAAAACAACAAAGTCAGAGGTGCTCATCAGAGAACGAACCAACCTTAATAGGTTAGTTCTATAGCCATGATAAGCTACTCTGAGAGCAACCTCTTTTAGCTCACTTGTGCCCTTCACAGGGAGAAATCTCCTGTAGCATATCAGTCTGGTCCAACTCAAAAGAGTGACCCAGCCCCGAAATACCAGGCAATTCTACCCTGAACAGGAGAAACAGCAAACCCCAGACGCGTTTCGGCCTTTATGGGCCTCGTCAGTGAGGTGCAGCTGAACTCCCTAAGGCACAGTGAGCAAGGGGTCCACGTCTGGAGTCCCCTATTACCCTTAGGGAGACTAAACCCTAAAGGTAATTTGCATATAGAAAACAACAAAGTCAGAGGTGCTCATCAGAGAACGAACCAACCTTAATAGGTTAGTTCTATAGCCATGATAAGCTACTCTGAGAGCAACCTCTTTTAGCTCACTTGTGCCCTTCACAGGGAGAAATCTCCTGTAGCATATCAGTCTGGTCCAACTCAAAAGAGTGACCCAGCCCCGAAATACCAGGCAATTCTACCCTGAACAGGAGAAACAGCAAACCCCAGACGCGTTTCGGCCTTTATGGGCCTCGTCAGTGAGGTGCAGCTGAACTCCCTAAGGCACAGTGAGCAAGGGGTCCACGTCTGGAGTCCCCTATTACCCTTAGGGAGACTAAACCCTAAAGGTAATTTGCATATAGAAAACAACAAAGTCAGAGGTGCTCATCAGAGAACGAACCAACCTTAATAGGTTAGTTCTATAGCCATGATAAGCTACTCTGAGAGCAACCTCTTTTAGCTCACTTGTGCCCTTCACAAGGAGAAATCTCCTGTAGCATATCAGTCTGGTCCAACTCAAAAGAGTGACCCAGCCCCGAAATACCAGGCAATTCTACCCTGAACAGGAGAAACAGCAAACCCCAGACGCGTTTCGGCCTTTATGGGCCTCGTCAGTGAGGTGCAGCTGAACTCCCTAAGGCACAGTGAGCAAGGGGTCCACGTCTGGAGTCCCCTATTACCCTTAGGGAGACTAAACCCTAAAGGTAATTTGCATATAGAAAACAACAAAGTCAGAGGTGCTCATCAGAGAACGAACCAACCTTAATAGGTTAGTTCTATAGCCATGATAAGCTACTCTGAGAGCAACCTCTTTTAGCTCACTTGTGCCCTTCACAGGGAGAAATCTCCTGTAGCATATCAGTCTGGTCCAACTCAAAAGAGTGACCCAGCCCCGAAATACCAGGCAATTCTACCCTGAACAGGAGAAACAGCAAACCCCAGACGCGTTTCGGCCTTTATGGGCCTCGTCAGTGAGGTGCAGCTGAACTCCCTAAGGCACAGTGAGCAAGGGGTCCACGTCTGGAGTCCCCTATTACCCTTAGGGAGACTAAACCCTAAAGGTAATTTGCATATAGAAAACAACAAAGTCAGAGGTGCTCATCAGAGAACGAACCAACCTTAATAGGTTAGTTCTATAGCCATGATAAGCTACTCTGAGAGCAACCTCTTTTAGCTCACTTGTGCCCTTCACAGGGAGAAATCTCCTGTAGCATATCAGTCTGGTCCAACTCAAAAGAGTGACCCAGCCCCGAAATACCAGGCAATTCTACCCTGAACAGGAGAAACAGCAAACCCCAGACGCGTTTCGGCCTTTATGGGCCTCGTCAGTGAGGTGCAGCTGAACTCCCTAAGGCACAGTGAGCAAGGGGTCCACGTCTGGAGTCCCCTATTACCCTTAGGGAGACTAAACCCTAAAGGTAATTTGCATATAGAAAACAACAAAGTCAGAGGTGCTCATCAGAGAACGAACCAACCTTAATAGGTTAGTTCTATAGCCATGATAAGCTACTCTGAGAGCAACCTCTTTTAGCTCACTTGTGCCCTTCACAGGGAGAAATCTCCTGTAGCATATCAGTCTGGTCCAACTCAAAAGAGTGACCCAGCCCCGAAATACCAGGCAATTCTACCCTGAACAGGAGAAACAGCAAACCCCAGACGCGTTTCGGCCTTTATGGGCCTCGTCAGTGAGGTGCAGCTGAACTCCCTAAGGCACAGTGAGCAAGGGGTCCACGTCTGGAGTCCCCTATTACCCTTAGTGAGACTAAACCCTAAAGGTAATTTGCATATAGAAAACAACAAAGTCAGAGGTGCTCATCAGAGAACGAACCAACCTTAATAGGTTAGTTCTATAGCCATGATAAGCTACTCTGAGAGCAACCTCTTTTAGCTCACTTGTGCCCTTCACAGGGAGAAATCTCCTGTAGCATATCAGTCTGGTCCAACTCAAAAGAGTGACCCAGCCCCGAAATACCAGGCAATTCTACCCTGAACAGGAGAAGCAGCAAACCCCAGACGCGTTTCGGCCTTTATGGGCCTCGTCAGTGAGGTGCAGCTGAACTCCCTAAGGCACAGTGAGCAAGGGGTCCACGTCTGGAGTCCCCTATTACCCTTAGGGAGACTAAACCCTAAAGGTAATTTGCATATAGAAAACAACAAAGTCAGAGGTGCTCATCAGAGAACGAACCAACCTTAATAGGTTAGTTCTATAGCCATGATAAGCTACTCTGAGAGCAACCTCTTTTAGCTCACTTGTGCCCTTCACAGGGAGAAATCTCCTATAGCATATCAGTCTGGTCCAACTCAAAAGAGTGACCCAGCCCCGAAATACCAGGCAATTCTACCCTGAACAGGAGAAACAGCAAACCCCAGACGCGTTTCGGCCTTTATGGGCCTCGTCAGTGAGGTGCAGCTGAACTCTCTAAGGCACAGTGAGCAAGGGGTCCACGTCTGGAGTCCCCTATTACCCTTAGGGAGACTAAACCCTAAAGGTAATTTGCATATAGAAAACAACAAAGTCAGAGGTGCTCATCAGAGAACGAACCAACCTTAATAGGTTAGTTCTATAGCCATGATAAGCTACTCTGAGAGCAACCTCTTTTAGCTCACTTGTGCCCTTCACAGGGAGAAATCTCCTGTAGCATATCAGTCTGGTCCAACTCAAAAGAGTGACCCAGCCCCGAAATACCAGGCAATTCTACCCTGAACAGGAGAAGCAGCAAACCCCAGACGCGTTTCGGCCTTTATGGGCCTCGTCAGTGAGGTGCAGCTGAACTCCCTAAGGCACAGTGAGCAAGGGGTCCACGTCTGGAGTCCCCTATTACCCTTAGGGAGACTAAACCCTAAAGGTAATTTGCATATAGAAAACAACAAAGTCAGAGGTGCTCATCAGAGAACGAACCAACCTTAATAGGTTAGTTCTATAGCCATGATAAGCTACTCTGAGAGCAACCTCTTTTAGCTCACTTGTGCCCTTCACAGGGAGAAATCTCCTATAGCATATCAGTCTGGTCCAACTCAAAAGAGTGACCCAGCCCCGAAATACCAGGCAATTCTACCCTGAACAGGAGAAACAGCAAACCCCAGACGCGTTTCGGCCTTTATGGGCCTCGTCAGTGAGGTGCAGCTGAACTCTCTAAGGCACAGTGAGCAAGGGGTCCACGTCTGGAGTCCCCTATTACCCTTAGGGAGACTAAACCCTAAAGGTAATTTGCATATAGAAAACAACAAAGTCAGAGGTGCTCATCAGAGAACGAACCAACCTTAATAGGTTAGTTCTATAGCCATGATAAGCTACTCTGAGAGCAACCTCTTTTAGCTCACTTGTGCCCTTCACAGGGAGAAATCTCCTGTAGCATATCAGTCTGGTCCAACTCAAAAGAGTGACCCAGCCCCGAAATACCAGGCAATTCTACCCTGAACAGGAGAAGCAGCAAACCCCAGACGCGTTTCGGCCTTTATGGGCCTCGTCAGTGAGGTGCAGCTGAACTCCCTGTTTTGTTTACCCTTACAAATGTGTAAAATATATGAATGTAAAAACCAAGAGGGCCACCAACCACAGCTGAGACTTCCTCTGTGTTTTGGGTCTGTGCAATATAACAGAAATTCATATTTATAGAACAGCTCCTTATTATTTCTTTACATCTCAAGCACATAGAGTTCTGTACACAAATCATTATGGGCATATCACAGGTAGGTGAACCGGGCAGGTCATAATATTCTCTTTGACAGACAGATCTGATGTATGAAGTGTTGGTTGATGTCTTCATGATTCTAATCACTACTTGTTTGTTGATACTAATTCCTTCAGTCATATAAGGTATATTTTTGTAATTAGTGCACTTACTGTTATGGCTGTGCTAAAGTGCCACTATAATAATCAGCTGCCATAATATCAAGTAGTTTATATTTCATATACAGGAATACGCTGTAGATAGGTTCCAGGCAATAGGCGTCTTAATCGAAAAACCTCTAAGCGGGGCAGTTTAACATGGGATAGGGGAACTCATAAAATAAAACACAAAATTTCAATTGAAATTTAAACTTTTTTTGGTTTTATATGAACTTCAAAGAAGCATCAAACATAACACTAACACAAACTGAACATTAGCAGAAATATAAACTTTAAATTATTGGTGTTGAAGTTTCTGGGTCATCCTGGATTCTGTTTTCTTTGGAGAGAAAAAAACGGTGTTATAGTGAATCAGAGCGTTAAAAGGGGTCCCGCAGGCGAAAACATCGCTATAGCAGGGCAATGCTATAGAGCATCAGAGCGTTAAAAACGGTCCCGCAGGCAAAAACAGTGTAATAGCGAGGCAGTGCTATAGAAAAAAGGGAGCGTTAAAAGGGGTCCGGCAGGAATTACAGTGCTATGGCGAGACAGTCCTATAGAGAATCAGAGCGTTAAAAGGGGTCTGACAGGAAAAAAACTGCGGTATAGCAGGGTTCAGCATTAAAAGGGGTCTGGCAGAAAAAAACTGCGAATTATAGAGAATCTGCTCTAATTGGGGTAGCTTTAAGTGGGTCATGGTAGTGTTACCAAAGAACAAAGGCAATAATATATGGTTCTACCCATTGACAACATACTAATCTGAGCTCGAAATGTCCAGATTGATTGAAATGCTAAATAAAACTTTTATAGTGCAATGATCTCTGGACATTTCTTCCCAACAGAGACGCCCATGAATATGGATATGATGAAAGAATCAGACATGGCAGCTTGTTCATTAGATGGCATAGTGGAAGAAAATTCCAGCCTGTCTCAGGAGGATCAAGGAACAGACTCTACAATAAGGCCAGCTACAAAATCACTCTTATTTAAGAAGGAAACCCTTGCATCTACTTTAATTTCTTATCAACCTGAACAAAAGTCATTTGAGGAAAAAGAAACGTTTGTAAAAGACAGAAAGAGGAGAGCTAAAAAGAAAGGAACCAAAAATGGCGTAAAACAGGTATGTACAAGAGCAGGTTTTGAAACCCCACATGAAGGAGATAACTTTCATATGGAAAATGAGAAGCCATATGGTTGCTCTGAAGGAGGTAAAGCAATCTCTGCAAAGTCAAATCTGATTACACGCCAGAAAAATCGTCCAGAAATGTGGTAAAGGGTTTTGCCAGAAGTCATATCTTATTAGACATGAAATTAGTCACACAGTAGAAAAAATGTATGTGTGCCAGAAATGTGGTAAAGGATTCTGGCAGAAGTCTCATCTGATTTCCCACAATAGAAGTCACACAGGAGAAAAGCCGTATCTGTGCGAGTATTGTGGGAAAGAATTTCCAGTAAGATCAACGCTACTTGCACACAAGAAAAAGCATTCAGGAGAAAAGCCATATGTGTGCCAGAATTGTGATAAAGGATTCTACCAGAAGGCTCATCTTGTGGCACATAATAGAACTCACACGGGAGAGAAACCGTATGTGTGCCAGTATTGTGGGAAAGGATTTTCTGAAAAATCAGTTATGATTTCACACCACAGAACACACACAGGGGAAAAGCCATATGAGTGTACGGACTGTGGGAAAGGCTTCTCTGAAAAATCAGCTTTGAATAAACATCAGAGAACTCATACAGGAGAGAAGCCTCATGTTTGTACTCAGTGTGAGAGAGTATTATCTCAAAGGTCAAATCTAGTCAGACACTACAGAATACATAATGATAAACCCTGATTGCTGTAATTCTTTATAACAAGCGTTGTTGTTGTTCAGTCGCGTTCGACTCTCCGTGACCCCATGGGCTGCAGCATGGCAGGCACATCTGTCAGTCACTGCCCCTTCGAGCTCCATCAAGTTCATGTTCAATGCTTCAGTGACCTTCTCTATCCATCACCGCCTCTGTTGTCCCCTTCTTCATATGCCTTCAATCTTTCCTAACATCTTCTCTGGGGAATCCTGCCTTCTCATGATAGGGCCAATATATTTAGCTTCAGCCTCACGATCATACCTTCCAGTGAACAGTATGTCTTGATTTCCTGTAATACTGATTTATTGGATCTTCTTGCAGTCCAAGGGACTCTAAATAGTTTTCGCCAACACCACAATATAAAGGTGTCAATTCTCTGGCGCTCAGCCTTCTTTATGGTCCAGCTCCCACATCCGTATGTTACTACTGGGAATACCATAGTTCTAGCTATGCGTACGTTTGTTGATAGTGTAATATCTTTACTATTTACTAGCATGCCATAGCATTTCTCTCCAGAAGTAAGCATCTTTTAAAAAGATTCCGGGATAATAAAATCTGTCACTGCCTCCACTTCTTCCACATCTATTTTCCAGGGACTGAGATTGCTGTTTCCCATGATCTTTGTCTTTTTAACATTGAGCAGCAGACCAGCTTTTGCACTCTCTACTTTTACCTTCATCATTAGGTCCATCTCACATTCAGCCATCAAAGTAGTATCATCCACGTATCTGAGGCTGTTGTTATTTCTTCCAGCAATATTGATTAGGGCTGTGGATTTATCCAGCCCGGCCTTACGAATTATGTACTCTGTGTATAAGTTGAATAAATAAGGTGACAATATACAACCTAGATGCACATTTTTCTGATCTTGAACCATTCTGTTGACCCATGTTCAGTTCTGACCGTGGCTTCTTGGTCCACATACAGGTTCCTCAGGAGGCAGATGAGATGATCTGGTACTTTTATCTCTTTAAGAACTTGCCACATTTTGTTGTGATCAACACAGTCAGAGGCTTTAGAATAGTCTATGAAGTAGAAGTAAATGTTTTTTTCCAGAACTCTCTTGCTTTCTCTATTATCCATCAGACATTGGCAGTTTGATTTCTTGTACCTCTTCCTCTGAGGAACAACATTACAACATTACACTTTCATATAGATCTACTTCATAGTGAACCATGATTACTTGATATGAAAAGACTTGTTTCTGCCCAATGTCTTTCTTAAGATACTCTATACTCCCTGGCAGCCAGTGAACACAAGGATGCCTCGATAATCCTGTCTCTGTTGCCGCATATCTTTAATTCTCTAGACTCTAACAGTGAATTAGACTACATAGACTTCTATGAGAGATTCAAGAACATGATTAAGCCGTCAATTGTAATTAACAAGACTGTCAAAACAGCAATTGAAACACTTGTTTCAATAGACAAAAGTTAAGAGTTGTCAAGTACTCTGTGATACCCCTTTGATCAATGGTCTGTGGTTAATGAAAAATTAGGAAGTACTTGACCTCAAATAATGGTAACACCCTGGAGCCACCTCAAAATCTCAACTCCCCAAAGTATTTCTATCTGAGGGGACGTCTGCTAGGGAGTGGGTAAACCCAACTGCATAGGCATCTGAATTCACACAACCTTGCCTGCTCAGGAGTTACCTTGGACCTGCTAGCCTACCACACTACCCTCCTCTAGTTCACCCGAATTGCCAAAGGGCTGTCGCTGATAATCTTAGACTCAATCTTTTAGATAATCTTTTCTCACCCAGACACACTTTCTCCAGCCACTACGCTATCTAATCATTCCCTGCTGTGCCCTGATCCTGCTTGGAGGTGCTTAAAACTGGCACTTAGGTGGGGAGGGACATAGGCTAGCATCAAGTCCTTGGAGACAGACCTGACCGTAGTGTGGTAGTCCAAAGGGGGCATAAGGCGTCAAACTTGTGTTTGCCTAAGGAAGTGACCCATTGATGATTGGTTGAAGAACTGTATAGACATTTGTGTACTGCAAAATAAAGTTATGCCCGGATTGGAATACATGTGCATGGTGTGTTCACTTTAGAGGGAAGGCGTTTATTAATTTTTAAACCAGAAAGCTATTTCTGAAAGTTGTACTGGTACCCGGTAACTTGTCCCAAGACACTGCCATGACACCACAACTTGGTCTGGAAAACCGGCAACTTGTCCTAGCCTCAGATTAAGCAAACCTGTGTGTGGGGATAAGGAACCTGTACACCTGAAGGTAGGATTGGTCTTCTTGGCCCTTTCAAGCCCAACAAAGAGCAGATTGTGACAGCACGTATTGATGTCACTCTCATCTAGGAAAGCTAATAATCTTTTAAATATTTGCAACAGATGAAGCTGAAAACTTTTGATATTACGTTCTGAGTGTGCTGGCACATTATACATTGCAATAGTTTTTTTGATTCTCTAATATATTTAAGATAGGAAGGTGTAACGGAACCCATCACTGTTTTACCCGGTTTTATTATTATGGTTAAAATATGATCCTACTGTTATACTGTATGTATGTTGGTTTATGCTCTGCAGAATATTAGCCCAGACTATTGCAGACCTTGGCATAATAGATAATCCTATTACAGAGACTCCTCATAAGATAAGGAAGTCTATTGTATAAAGTGTTTACATTCTCAGACATAAGAACAAAGTCGTATAATCTGATCAATGTCTGATTGTATCAAAGTAGCCAGGTAGCTTCAGGGAGGTGTGATCACACCTATTGTCCCTCTATGTGTATTGTGTGGCCAACTATGGGGGATGTGTATTGCCTATGGGAAGAGATGGGTATATATATTTCTGAACAACAAAATAAAGACAGTATTCTTTGACTCCCAAGAAAGTGTCATCCAATATGGGTGGTCTGGGCTTCTGAGACTACGCAGTGCTTCTATATGGATATTTAATGCTGAACCTGACTCTCCCTCTGGAACTCTTGGATGGGATTATACCAACTTCACTTTTACACAGCAGCTTGCCAGGGAAAAGGACGTCTCCAACGGCTGATTCCCTCTCACTACCGGGGTAGCAGTTACAGAAGGGCTCAATACTGTTGTTAGAGGTGCTCTTTATGTCCGTAATCGAGAATTACCTATTGATCCTTGGTTCAGCAGAAGGTCAAACAGTTTGAAATGTTTAAAACTTGTTGCCATATCAAATGGCAGAAATCTAACCAAAAAAAAACATATTTGACTGCTTCGCTGTGCCAATAACAAGCAGCTCTGTGCCGATAGCCCTAATTTCAACATATATTAAGTAGGGGGATACAATCATAAGATTCCTGTGAAAAAAATGCAAATATCATCCAGACGTCCTCAAAATGGCTGCTTGAGCTGCTACTGTCCTTATGGGGGCCAAATGATAACTACAAAATAGATAGATAGACCTGGAGGATCCTCAGAGTAAGAAGATGAGGAATCTCGCACTGTTTAGTAGCATTTCTTGCAGGACACGGTCTGAAAAGAGATCACAAGTCAGAAGAAGGCAGTCAAAATCTAGAACGGAGGAAACTGCAAGTTCCAGAATAGTGTGACTGTTCTCAGCAAGTGTATACAGAACACACAACCACAACGAGACACACACAATGACAGATACACAACACCAGACACAATGACAGATACGCAACACCAGACACAATGACAGACACAATGACAGATACACAACACCAGACACAATGACAGACACGCAACACCAGACACAATGACAGACACGCAACACCAGACACAATGACAGACACGCAACACCAGACACAATGACAGATACGCAACACCAGACACAATGACAGACACGCAACACCAGACACAATGACAGATACGCAACACCAGACACAATGACAGACACAATGACAGATACACAACACCAGACACAATGACAGACACAATGACAGATACACAACACCAGACACAATGACAGATACGCAACACCAGACACAATGACAAATACGCAACACCAGACACAATGACAGACACAATGACAGACACGCAACACCAGACACAATGACAGATACGCAACACCAGACACAATGACAGATACGCAACACCAGACACAATGACAGATACGCAACACCGGACACAATGACAGATACGCAACACCAGACACAATGACAGACACGCAACACCAGACACAATGACAGATACGCAACACCAGACACAATGACAGATACGCAACACCAGACACAATGACAGATACGCAACACCAGACACAACACCAGACACAATGACAGATACACAACACCAGACACAATGACAGATACGCAACACCAGACACAACACCAGACACAATGACAGATACACAACACCAGACACAATGACAGACACAATGACACAACACCAGACACAAAACACCAGACACAATGACACAAACACCAGACACAATGACAGATACAACACCAGACACAATGACAGATACACAACACCAGACACAATGACACAAACACCAGACACAATGACACACACACAACACCAGACACAATGACAGATACACAACACCGGACACAATGACAGATACAACACCAGACACAATGACAGATACACAACACCGGGCACAATGACACAAACACCAGACACAATGATAGCTACAATACACCAGACACAATGACAGATACACAACACCAGACACAATGACAGACACACAACACCAGATACAATGACCGATACACAACACCAGACACAATGACAGATAAACAAAACACGAGACACAATGACAGATGCAACACCAGACACAATGACAGACACACAACACCAGACACAAGTACAGATACACAACACCAGACACAATGACAGACACACAACACCAGACACAATGACAGACACACAACACCAGACACAATGACAGACACAACACCAGACACAATGACAGATACACAATGACAGATAAACAACACCAGACACAACGACAGATACAACACCAGACACAATAACAGATACACAACACCAGACACAATGAAAGACACACAACACCAGACACAATGACAGACACACAACACCAGACACAATGACAGATGCACAACACCAAACACAATGACAGATAGATAACACCAGACACAATGACAGATACACAACACCAGACACAATGACTGATACACAACACCAGACACAATTACAGAGACACAACACCAGACACAATGACAGATACACAACACCAGACACAATGACAGATACAATGACAGATACACAATGACAGATACACAATACCGGACACAATGACAGATACACAATGACAGACACACAACACCAGACACAATGACAGATACACAACACCAGACACAATGAGATACAACACCAGACACAATGACAGATACACAACACCAGACACAATGACAGATACACAACACCAAACACAATGACAGATACACAACACCAGACACAATGACTGATACACAACACCAGACACAATGACAGATACACAACACCGGACACAATGACAGACACACAACACCAGACACAATGACTGATACACAACACCAGACACAATGACAGATACACAACACCGGACACAATGACAGACACACAACCCCGGACACAATGACAGACACACTGACAGATACACAACACCAGATACACTGACAGATACACAACACCAGACACAATGACAGACACACAACACCAGACACAATGACAGATACAATGAAAGATACACAACACCGACAGATACACAACACCAGACACAATGACAGATACACAACACCAAACACAATGACAGACACACAACACCAGACACAATGATAGATACAACACCAGACACAATGACAGACACACAACACGAGACACAATGACAGACACGCAACACCAAACACAATGACAGATACGCAACACCAAATACAATGACAGACACGCAACACCAGACACAATGACAGATACACAACACCAGACACAATGACAGATACACAACTTCATCTGATGAACTTAAACAAAAGGACCCAATAAAGGTAAGTGGTGATCATGGCACCTCCTGGCTCCCACGTTTCCTCACCTCTTCTCATTCTTCTTCTACCTTCAACATAATTCTTCTCTTCTTTTCCCCCCTTCCCTCTTCCTTTCCTTCTTCTCCTTCATCGTACTCGTCTACTGTTCTCTTCCATCCTCTCTTCTTTTCCTCTATATTCTTTGTCTCATTCCTTTCCGTTTGCTCCAATATTCCTTGACTCTCTTTCATTTTCTTCCACCTTACAGCTTTTCCTCTCGTCCTTCCTTTTCATGTTCCCTTTCTCCTTTACTCCATTTCCATTCTTTAATTTTCTCCTCTTTTCAATATTTACTATCACCCACCATTTTATCATCTATATTCCAATCATCCTATTTTCTTTCCTGTCTTTTCCTCTTCCCCCTCATTCCTTCATCTTATTCATTTCATCTACTCCCTTTTTTATTACTCCCCGTTCTTTCTTCCCTTCTTGGTTCCTCTCATCCCTCCATCATTTTCTCCTTGTGTTTCCTCTATCCCTCCTTATTCTCACATGCTTTCATTATCTCATTTTCTTTTTCTCCATCTTTCCTGTTTTTTTTTTCTTCTTCAGATTTCTTATATCTTCTCTATTTCCTCCACCCCTCAGTTTCATCTCCTCCATCTCTTCCTTCTCTCTCCTCTCATGTATTCTTTCTTGGCCTTGCCATCTTTCCTTTTCTTCAGTACTGTTAGGTCCTGAGCTGCAGTGATGGGGCTTGAGGCCTCAGACAGAAGAGAGATGTCCGGCTTCCCTCCATTAGTCTAGTCTTCTAGTCGAGAAAGAGAAGCAAGAAACAAAACCATGTCTCGTGTTTATATAACTTCCTCTCACTTCCTGTCTCTGTGTCTCCCCCACGCCCCTTATCAATGGGAAGTTGGACATCTTTATATTTCTTGTCCCCGAAGCCTTAGAGAACACCCATGCAACCCAACCCAACAACTTACCATACTTATTACTCATTAAGACAATGAAATATCCTTTGTGAGGTGGGGTGAGGAGCAGAACAAACAGGTAGATATGCCAATAACCCATGGATTAGGGCAGAGTAAAGCAGATTATTAATGAGGAAGATAAATTATAGACAGGGGGATGACCAGAGGACACACTGAGGAAGAATGAACCAGGGCAAGAAAGGCAGAATATGGCAAGGAGAACTAACTACCTGCCCGTGCGCAGTGGCGTCCATCGGCCACTAGCTGGTGCTGCCAAGGGGTCCGTGAATTTCTTCCCAGTAACCCTAGCACAGTTCACCTTAACACCTAACCATAATACACCTCACCTCTCACCCTTACAGCCTCACCTCTCACAACCATAACACCACTCTAACCCTAACCATAACACCCTAACACCGCTCACCCCAACAGCTAATCCTAACACTCTTCACACTAACACACCTCACCCTAACAGCTAACCCTAACACTGTTCACACTAACACACCTCACCCTAACAACCCTACCTTAACAGCTAAACATAACACATTTCATCCTAACACCCCTCACCCTAACACCTAACCAGAATACACCTCACCCTTCACTCTAACACACCTAACCCTAATACACCTCACGCTTCACCCTAACACCCCTCACCCTAACAGCTAACCCTAACACCCCTCACCCTAGCCCTAACACCGCTCACCCTTACACCTAACCCTAGCCACTCTCACCCTAACAGCTAACCCTAACACCCTTCACACTAACACCCTAACCTTAACTCCCCTACCCTGACCGTTGACCCAATCACCGCTCATCCTGACAGCTAACCCTATCACCCCTCACCCTGACAGCTAACCCTAACACCCCTCACAACTACCCCTCACCCTGACATCCCTAACAGCTAACCATAACACCCCTCACAGCTACCCCTCACCCTAACAGCTAACCATAACACCCCTCACAGCAAACCCTAACATCTAACCGTAACGCCCTCACAGCTAACCATAACACCCTTCACAGCTAACCATAACACCCCTCACAGCTAACCATAACACCCTTCACCCTAACATCCCTAACAGCTAACCATAACACCCCTCACAGCTAACCCTAACACCCCTCACCCTAACACCTAACCCTAATACACCTCACCCTAACACCCCTCACCCTAAGTGCTAACCCTAACACCCCTCACGCTAACCCTAACACCGCTCACCCTAACACCTAACCTAGCCACCCTCACCCTAACCCCACTACCCTAACCATTAACCCTAACTCCCCTACCCTAACACCATACACCCTAACATCCCTTACCCTAACAGCTAACCATAACACCCTTCACACTAACACCCTAACTCCCCTACCCTAAACATTAACCCTAACTCCCCTACCAGCTAACCATAACACCCTTCACCCTAACATCCCTCACCCTAACAGCTAACCATAACACCCTTCACACTAACACCCTAACTCCCCTACCCTAAACATTAACCCTAACTCCCCTACCAGCTAACCATAACACCTTTCACCCTAACATTCCTAACAGCTAACTATAACACCCTTAGACTAATCCATAAGAAACTCACGGCCCCTCGGCCGCGCCACCTAGTGGCCAATGGCCGGTACTGCCCACGGGCAGCCAACAGGGACTGCTCTGGAGAGAACCGGTTTATGGGCGGAGAGAAGAATTTCCAGGACTTCACTTCCCAGAACCACCTGCAGGAGAAAGGTCACATGACAATCAGCAATCAATCAGCACTGGAGTCGGAATGTGATTGTTTCATTAAACGCTAGAAACCTGGGAGTAAATGAAACAAACGTAAATATAAAGAGGGATATGGAGCTGATATCTATATTTATATTGCGTAAGTCAGAGTAACTTCAGGGAACTAGTACAGACAGCAGCACCTATGTGGTAAAGAACGAAGGGATAGGAAGTAAACATAAGGAACTACAACTCCCATATTCCCTTGCACAACTGAACCAATAAGCTATACAGGGGGCGGGGCTTGTATACGTTTATTTCATTATGTAACAGAGCTAAAGCATCGTTGAATTAGTTAAAGGTTGTAATAAATTGTACTGCCTGATCATTTGAATAGCGCATGTGTAAGTTCACAGTCGGTTTATTACTCATCGTAGTCACTAACTTGAAGGACATATTTTTTAAGCCTTTGCCCATAACAAACATGGAGATCCATCCGAACACTGTGACGCAGGACGTCGTTAGCGGCTCAA
The DNA here is from genome assembly GCA_027410445.1 of Discoglossus pictus. Classification (NCBI taxonomy): domain Eukaryota; kingdom Metazoa; phylum Chordata; class Amphibia; order Anura; family Alytidae; genus Discoglossus; species Discoglossus pictus. Next base: position 2,462,251 of record CM050169.1, read on the forward strand.
AGTGACGTACGTTTGGGATTAAGGAACTAAAAAGGAGGAAGCGGTGGGTGACTCGAGCTGTGAGTTTATGCTGTTATAGTTGTGGAGGGAGGGGGCTTTATATATATATATATATATATATATATGTTTATATATATATATATTTATATATATAATAGATAGATAGATATACACACACACACAAATATATATAGACTAGCTACTTGCCCGTCAAAAATGACGGGAATATAATTTTAAGGCTGGGAATGCTGTATCTTTGGCGCTCATCGCGAACCCCGCGCTGAGCTCCTTCGGCGCTCATCACATGGATCGCAATTAGCACTTTTCTTTACAATTGTAAGGCTGGCAATGCTGTTTGCCACACAATGCAAGGCTATGGGCCCTCGGAGCACCTTCGGCGCTCATCGCGTGGCTCGCTTTCCTCTCCCCCTGTGTAGTTTATAGGCCTTGCGCTTGAGTGTTACTGTCTTGGGTTGTGTTACTGCCTTGTGTTAAATGTTAGTGGCTTGGATTAATTGTTACTGCCTTTCGGTAAGTGTTACTGCTTAGGGCTATTTTTTACGTCCCTCTGGCTAGTTTTATGTCCTTGGGCCTCGTTTTTTCAGGCAGACATTTTTTTTCTCGCTTAAGCGATTTTCGATCGTCCCGCGTGCCTCAACTGCTCGCCTCGCTTTGAGAGGCTATCAGTGCAATGAGCGCCTTTGGCGCTTATTGCAGCCTAAGTCCCGCATGGTTGACGGCTCGCTTCAACCGGACTCGCAAAGTGTGACAAACCCGAAAACGTGACAAATGATCTTGGACTGACAACTATATATGTGATAGATATTTATATATGTATCTGTGTTTATGTATCTATAGTTTGAGATAATCTGTATATATCTCCTTGTCTATTTATAGCATAGAAAGATATATATACTTGAGAGCAATCTATATCTATCAATCTATGTCTCTATCTGTCTCTGAGTGTGGATGGAGGGTTGTTTATGTACCATTATGTTTAAGGTGTATGTGTGTGTGTGTGTGTATATATATATATATATATATTATATATATAATTATGGTGAGTGGATACTTTATATATCAGTATCATCATCACCACCTGATCACTGTGGTAGCTCAATGGCTGCTGTTGCATTTCTACCTATAGATATGATTAGTCAGATATGACCGTGTATTATAATACTATTGGGTTACATTCCCATTAGAACAGATAACATATATATTACATTATTTGTACTAAATGACTTAAGGTTTCAGTCCTTGCAGTAATAGGATTGACGCTCCCCTCACATATCTACTATCCTACAATTATTACTTACTAGCGAATTGCCCGTGAAAAAATGACGGTCATAAAATTGTAAGGCAGGTAATGCTGTTCAGCACACAATGTAAGGCTTTTGTACCTTCGGCGCTCATTGCGAGGCTCTGGGTTGGTGTATTTTTGGTCATGTGAGCCTGCTTGGTGCTCATTGCAAGGGTCGCGCTAAGCGCCTTTAGCGCTGAATGCGAGCCTCTCCCCTGGTGTACTGGTGCTCCTCCTGAGCACACTCAGCGCTCAGTGTGAGGCCTTTGGCGTTTATTGCGATCCTCTTGCCTGTTTTTTTTTTTTTCCTCTGTAGATATATTTTTTTATGATAATATAAGTATATCATTATTATAGATGTGGTTGTGTCACTGTAATGTAATACAGGTTACATCATATTTTGTGGGGAACAGCTTGTTATAGTGATGATATTCATGTTCTGCGTGCCTGATATCTGTATGTATTGTGGTAATTTAAGGTAAACTGTGTGACCTGTCTATAGAGGTGTAATCAAATTATTATTTGCACAAAAAAAAAACCAGATCTAAGAGATCCTCTCTGGAAATGGCACAGTGTCTCAACTACTTTATCTTTCATATTTTTGTCTCTTTCTCATTTGCCCATCTGACCAAATCATCAGTGATGAACCAGGATAAGAAGATGTCTGAGAGGATCTTAAATCACATCCTGGAAATCCTCAGCCTGCTGACTGGGAAGGTGAGAGCCACTGGGTAATGTTACCTGTTACTACCTGCATGTATTACCTTACAGTAACACAAACTTATCCTCTCACATTTCTCTCTAAATCTCACAGGTCTCCGTATTGGATCATCTGACGGTGATTGAGGTGAACCAGGATAAGGAGATCTCTGAGGGGATCTTGTCTCACATCCTGGAGATTATCTTCCTGCTGACTGGAGAGGTGAGAGCTGATGGGCGTCATAATGGCACCTCTAACTGGTTCATTGCAGTAACTGTTTTTCTTTCCTGTAGATCACTTTATCCACATAGATCAGTGAATATATAAAGACTAGCGACTAGCCCGTCAAAAAATGACGGCAATAAGATTGTAAGGGCGGTAAATTTTGTTGGTGTTCCAAGACGCTTCGGCGCTCATTGCAAGGTTGTTGGTTGTTTGTGTGCTATGAGCATTGTATTTTTTTGCTAATTCTAATTAAATAATGAATAAAATAATACATCAATATACTTTACCTATTTTAAGTAATATATGCAGGAAGCATTGTGCAGAAGAGCTGACAATCTGTTTCGGTGTTGCTGCAGCATACAATGTGTGTTTTCAGTGCTGTGGAGCTGCTGTGTAAGTGTCAGCAATGTGTGTAGTGTAAATAGGCTGCGTGCGCGAGCCAAAACCTTTAGGGTAGCTGTGTACTTCCGCATTGTGTAAGTTAGTGTTGTAAAATGGCGGCTAATGTGTGGTACGCGACTGTGGCTGATTTGGCGTCCTTGGACTTGTATCGCGTCCGTCTTTTTCAGAAAATCCGTAGGTGTTTGGTGGTGTTTTGCGTCTTTAGAGTCCTGTAGCCTAATTTTCGTTTTTTTCGGCGGCCATTTTTTCTCTTGCTTAGGGGATTTTCGGGTGTCTAAACTCTTTTATTTCGAGTGAAATTGAGGTGTAACTACACTTTCAGAGGTCATGGGTGCACCTCCTTGCTGTGGGTAAACTTTTTATGTGTTTCGTGTGTGTATTTATTGTGTTTTTAATGTTTTCATGTGCGCGGGTTTTGGGCGCTAAGGTCGTATTTTTGCGAGGTCGTAATGTTTTTTTTTCTAAGTTCCGTGTCTTGTATTTGTTTCTCGTAAGTCCGTAAATTTTGCAAGGTCCGCAGTTGCTGGCAAGGAGCGCCCCCGCAGCGTTAGCAACAACCCGCCTGCTCACAACTATATATGTGATATTGTACTTGATAAGTTATGTTTTTTTTACTTTAGTAACTATATAACTTATTCAAGTGTTTCTCCTGTGGAAGTTATACTGGAAGTGTTACCACAACTGCACAATTTGCAATATACCGTATATACTCGTGTCTCTCTAACCCCCCCGTGTCTCTCTAACCCCCCCGTGTCTCTCTAACCCCCCCCGTGTCTCTCTAACCCCCCCTGTGTCTCCCTGTACCCCCCCGTGTCTCCCTGTACCCCCCCCCCGTGTCTCCCTGTACACCCCCCCGTGTCTCCCTGACCCCCCCGTGTCTCCCTAACCCCCCCCCCCCCCGTGTCTCTCTACCCCCCATCTCTTTGCCTCCCCCTCCTCATCTTCAAACCCCCCTCCTCATTCTACCCCTCTAAATACCCCCCCCCCTTTCTTTCCCCTCACCTGCATCTGAAGCTCCTGCTCCGGCCTCCGCTCCTTCCGGCGTCTTGATGTGGCGCACATGTGACGTCACAGCATTAGCATATACCGGGTGCCGGCACTGAGTTTAGTAGGCCCTGATATTTTAGACAATATATTTATTGGTGTTCCTGCAGGGAGCTGGTAAGGAGAGTCTGTTTTTGCACCCGAAGGAATATCTCAATAATTAACTCACACTGATGTCTGATGTTCCTCTCTCATCCTGTAGGAATACACCTTTGTGAAGAAGAATTCACCCCGCTGTCACCAGCTGACTCGAGAGGTGAGCACTGCTGGACATTATACCCAAATACAGTGACCAAGCTCCATCTGGACATGACTGCATGGATAAGGTGGCGATGGCTGCAATTTCATTATCAACTGCATCTTCAAAATTAGCATGGTTACTAGTGATGTCGCGAACATAAAATTTTCGGTTCGTGAACCGTGAATGCGAACCGCCGCAAATGTTCGCGAACCCGGCGAGCCTAGCTATGGTTTTCCCTATTGATGCAGTATCACCTACACTCAGCCTCTCAGTAAGACTGCAAGTTAGTTATGATTCCAAAATGGCTGCTGTCCATGAGGTAGAAGGCTCTGGAAGGGAGTGTATGCTGCTGATTGGCTGGAATGTGTCTGCTGACTGTGACATGCAGGGTCAAAGTTTGCTCAATGATAAAGTATAGGGGGCGGATCGAACATCGCATATGTTCGCAGTCCGCCGTGAACGCGAACATGCTTTGTTCGCCGGGAACAGTCCGCCGGCGAACTATTCGTGACATCTCTGATGGTTACCAAGCCTACTTAATTCATGTTATCTCAGTTAAAATGTTGATCTTCTTTTTAGCAGAGTCCAGAAAAATAAAATAATTAATATAAATAGTAGTAGATTATTTAAATACCCTTAAAGGGACAATGTGGAAAGGGATTCCAAGGTTGCACCGGGTAGGAATATGGCTTCTTGAATATTAAGACTGAGCTTTTTTATATATATATATATATATATGAAATTAGGTAAAATACAAAGTCATCTTATAGGTTTGTCAGAATTTATTTTACAGTTTTATCTTCTCTTGTGTTTTCCAGTGTGATCCAGATGAGCATAAAGATACTTTAGGAATGTCCTCAAGCAGGAGCTCAGGTAACACCATGTTTTCTTTCAAAAATATCTCAGGAATAGGACACAGCAAAGGCTAAATTTCAGTCAGTGCTTGTAGTGGCAGCAGAAAACACTCTTAATAGTTGGAATAATTATCAATAGTAGTAAATTCACATGAACTTTAATTTTCTATTGGAATTAATAGGTCTCCAAGGTGGTAATGAAGACACTTTTAATAAGGAAGGAGAGGACGAGGAGGATATTCTGCCGGTGACGATTCATTCAGACCTCTCTGCAGGTGTGTGGTTCATATAATATAAATGTAAAGTATTGAATTACATCTATTAGTCTTTACTTTAATAATGACACATTGTTTCAATAATTAATTTTTTTTATGGCTTTAACCTTAAATGTAGCACTGAAAACAATTCAATCATATGTCATAATGGATGAAGATATAATAATAATTATATAATAATTAGTTGTGTATATTTATACAGGACATGTGAAGCTTTCAGTTGTCTCAAGGTTTGATCAAGAAGCAGAACCAGATGTGAGGGGTCACCAACAGGTTAAGGAAGAGGAAATTGCTGTAAATATCAGTGAAGGTGAGAAATAAAATGAATTAAAGACATTTCAGATGTTCCAGATATGGTATATTTTACAATTATATGTAATAAAAGTACTGTATATACTCGAGTATAAGCCAAGTTTTTCAGCCCTTTTTTTAAGGCTAAAATGGGGGTGTTGAGGATGAGGAGGGAGGCTGAGGATGAGGAGGGAGGCCGAGGATGGGGGGGTTGAGGTTGAGGAGGGGATTGAGGATGGGGGGTTGAGGAGGGAGGATGAGGAGGGAGGTTGAGGATGAGGAGTGGGGTTGAGGAGGGAGGTTGAGAATGAGGAGGGGGGAAGAGACACCGGGAAGGGAGAGGGGGGAAGAGACACCGGGAAGGGAGAGGGGGGGAAGAGACACCAGGAAGGGAGAGGGGGGAAGAGACACCGGGAAGGGAGAGGGGGGGTAAGAGACACCGGGAAGGCAGATGGGGGGGGAGAGACACCGGGAAGGGAGAGGGGGGGAAGAGACACCGGGAAGGGAGAGGGGGAGAAGAGACACCGGGAAGGGAGAAGGGGGGGGGGGGGAGAGACCCCGGGAAGGGAGAGGGGGGGAAGAGACACCGGGAAGGGAGAGGGGAGAAGAGACACTGAGAGAGAGGGGGACACAGAGGGCACAAGAGGGACACAGGGGGCAGCACATTTCCCACCCTCGGCTTATACTCGAGTCACTCATTTTATCCAGTATTTTGTGGTAAAATAGGTGCCTCGGCTTATACTCGGGTCAGCTTATACTCAAGTATATACGGTACTTTAAAAATTCAGTGTTATTTATAATAATGTGTTTATTTACAGTACACACACACTGGTTTATATTTTTATATCACTTTTCTGATGTTGTTCCAGAATAATCTATTATCTAATTCAAATGGGTCATTAGTGACAATAATTGTAAATGATCCATTGGTATCTAGGTGTATTGATCTCATTATAATCATATTTAAAAGGTAATTAATTAAGAGAGTGTGACGAGTTTTCCATGTAATATATTCTTAAAATGCTCAACTTTCAAGCTCAATTATCCACAGCTAAATTTGTTTTTATAACTGTTAGGTGTAATTAGATATTTTTATATGTGTACTTTTCATTTCTGCAGTCGGTTGGACTTTTTGCTTTGTCACTTTAATGTAACTCATATCATCGTTCATGCAGTTAATGTGATTATTAGATAGACTAAGCTGTTGATACATATAAACCCATGTATTATTCCACTGTCCACATTAGGTCTTCGTATTGGAAACATGGACACGATATCAGTTGTGAAAGAAGAGGAGGATGAGAGAGATGATGAGGATATTCACCAGGTGGAAATCTGTGCAGGTGAGTGACAGGTGTATGAGTAACAGGGGGTGGAGACTCAGAGCTCTGCAGGTGAGTGACAGGTGTATGAGTAACGGAGGGTGGAGACTTAGCGCTCTGCAGGTGAGTGACAGGTGTATGAGTAACGGAGGGTGGAGACTTAGCGCTCTGCAGGTGAGTGACAGGTGTATGAGTAACGGAGGGTGGAGACTTAGCGCTCTGCAGGTGAGTGACAGGTGTATGAGTAACAGGGGGTGGAGACTCAGAGCTCTGCAGGTGAATGACAGGTGTATGAGTAACAGGGGGTGGAGACTTAGTGCTCTGCAGGTGAGTGACAGGTGTATGAGTAACGGAGGGTGGAGACTTAGCGCTCTGCATGTGAGTGACAGGTGTATGAGTAACAGGGGGTGGAGACTTAGAGCTCTGCAGGTGAGTGACAGGTGTATGAGTAACAGGGGGTGGAGACTTAGCACTCTGCAGGTGAGTGACAGGTGTATGAGTAACAGGGGGTGGAGACTTAGCGCTCTGCAGGTGAGTGACAGGTGTATGAGTAACAGAGGATGGAGACTTAGCGCTCTGCAGGTGAGTGACAGGTGTATGAGTAACAGGGGGTGGAGACTTAGCGCTCTGCAGGTGAGTGACAGGTGTATCAGTAACGGAGGGTGGAGACTTAGAGCTCTGCAGGTGAGTGACAGGTGTATGAGTAACAGAGGATGGAGACTTAGCGCTCTGCAGGTGAGTGACAGGTGTATGAGTAACAGGGGGTGGAGACTTAGCGCTCTGCAGGTGAGTGACAGGTGTATGAGTAACGGAGGGTGGAGACTTAGCGCTCTGCATGTGAGTGACAGGTGTATGAGTAACAGGGGGTGGAGACTTAGAGCTCTGCAGGTGAGTGACAGGTGTATGAGTAACAGGGGGTGGAGACTTAGCGCTCTGCAGGTGAGTGACAGGTGTATGAGTAACAGAGGATGGAGACTTAGCGCTCTGCAGGTGAGTGACAGGTGTATGAGTAACAGGGGGTGGAGACTTAGCACTCTGCAGGTGAGTGACAGGTGTATGAGTAACAGGGGGTGGAGACTTAGAGCTCTGCAGGTGAGTGACAGGTGTATGAGTAACAGGGGGTGGAGACTTAGAGCTCTGCAGGTGAGTGACAGGTGTATGAGCAACAGGGGTGGAGACTTAGCGCTCTGCAGGTGAGTGACAGGTGTATGAGTAACAGGGGGTGGAGACTCAGAGCTCTGCAGGTGAGTGATAGGTGTATGAGTAACAGAGGATGGAGACTTAGCGCTCTGCAGGTAAGTGACAGGTGTATGAGTAACAGAGGATGGAGACTTAGCGCTCTGCAGGTGAGTGACAGGTGTATGAGTAACAGGGGGTGGAGACTTAGAGCTCTGCAGGTGAGTGACAGGTGTATGAGTAACAGGGGGTGGAGACTCAGAGCTCTGCAGGTGAGTGACAGGTGTATGAGTAACAGGGGGTGGAGACTTAGCACTCTGCAGGTGAGTGACAGGTGTATGAGTAACAGGGGGTGGAGACTTAGAGCTCTGCAGGTGAGTGACAGGTGTATGAGTAACAGAGGATGGAGACTTAGCGCTCTGCAGGTGAGTGACAGGTGTATGAGTAACAGGGGGTGGAGACTTAGCACTCTGCAGGTGAGTGACAGGTGTATCAGTAACGGAGGGTGGAGACTTAGAGCTCTGCAGGTGAGTGACAGGTGTATGAGTAACAGAGGATGGAGACTTAGCGCTCTGCAGGTGAGTGACAGGTGTATGAGTAACAGGGGGTGGAGACTTAGCGCTCTGCAGGTGAGTGACAGGTGTATGAGTAACGGAGGGTGGAGACTTAGCGCTCTGCAGGTGAGTGACAGGTGTATGAGTAACAGGGGGTGGAGACTTAGCACTCTGCAGGTGAGTGACAGGTGTATGAGTAACAGGGGGTGGAGACTTAGAGCTCTGCAGGTGAGTGACAGGTGTATGAGTAACAGGGGGTGGAGACTTAGCGCTCTGCAGGTGAGTGACAGGTGTATGAGCAACAGGGGTGGAGACTTAGCGCTCTGCAGGTGAGTGACAGGTGTATGAGTAACAGGGGGTGGAGACTCAGAGCTCTGCAGGTGAGTGATAGGTGTATGAGTAACAGAGGATGGAGACTTATCGCTCTGCAGGTAAGTGACAGGTGTATGAGTAACAGAGGATGGAGACTTAGCGCTCTGCAGGTGAGTGACAGGTGTATGAGCAACAGGGGGTGGAGACTTAGCGCTCTGCAGGTGAGTGACAGGTGTATGAGTAACAGGGGGTGGAGACTCAGAGCTCTGCAGGTGAGTGACAGGTGTATTAGTAACAGGGGGTGAAGACTTAGCGCTCTGCAGGTGAGTGACAGGTGTATGAGTAACAGGGGGTGGAGACTTAGCGCTCTGCAGGTGAGTGACAGGTGTATGAGTTACAAAGGGCCGGAGACTTAGAGCTGATGGACAAACCATCATTGACCTATAGAAATAATACTGCAAGAAATTACAGTCCTGAGGGTGGAAATACGTTCAGTTTTATTCACTTGTGTATACCATTACATGAGGAGTCCTACTGGGAAAACACATTTGTTATACGAGTTATATAATTATGAAGATGGTTCCACTTCTTCATCTCAAGCACCAGAAGCAGTTTCTTACACCTCGGGGTCTTCATGGATCCATACGTCATTCTGCTTGAATGGACTTGTGTTTTATAGAAAATGGGCAGAACCACCAAAGAGCTCAGTTAATTAAAGAAGAAGCAGCGGATACGGCCAGATTGATGTAGATCTATATGAAGATATAGATGGGATGGAGAAGTTTCCTAGTTATGATTATACACAGAAATACATTTAATTACCGGTAGATTATTTCCACTATATATACACATATATATTAATGAGTCCTATATCTGATTTATGGGGCAGTCAATGAAAGAATAGGTTCACTTAGCAGATGAACTTGATACATTTCTACAAATACATTTCATTCTTTATTGTATGTATCAGGTCTCCATGATGAAGATCTGGGCACATTATCAGTTAAGGAAGAGGAAGATAAGAGCGAAGAGACGGATATTGTGCAGCTGACTATCCATTCAGATACATGTGCAGGTGAGTGAGAAACATGAGAAGTATCGACATGGATCAGTGAATAATATCACTAAGGCCTCCATTCAATTGAGCAATTGTTGGTTACTGGAGCCCGTAATGTAGCCTGTAGACTATTATGCTATTCAATTGGTGTCTTTTAACTACCCGAAATCGATCTGCGGATTACAGGCTGAACATCCCTGCGGTTGTCAAATTCGTAACTCCAATCCATCTAACCCTTTAATCTTTCAAGCCCTTAAATGTTACAATTGCAAATCGCTATTCAATTGCTACAATTCCTCAAGCCAGAAAATCCTATGAGTACCAGATGGACTCGTAAGGGTGTTAAACACCTGTTCGTTGCACTGTAAATGCTAATAAAAAATCAGTACTGCACTTCAAAAACGGGGAAAGCGATGAAAGACATTAGAATTAATTGCACAACAGTCTCAATCTCGCAAATCTGCAATCAAAATGTTTATTCTATTTACGTTACATTTCCGTGTTATATCGATCTCAATAATCAAGGAGTTAATACATATCAGGCCACCCACATGGACTAGAACATTATCGTCATTCATTTTTATTTTTTCGTACATTGCCGGATTGTGAGTCCGATCACAGTTCTAAACGCTAATTAGTTGTCGTTTGACCTCCATGTTTTACTGACGTCTTGATGACGGTCTCATTTATTACTGTCTGTTTCTAAATCGGTAGTTACGGCCTTGCTTAACTGATCATGATCATGCTCTGAAATGCTACCTACGGGTGCATGGTTTACAGTTTAGGCTTTCAGCCAGGTAGCTGCAGGCTTGATCAATTGAATCGCTCTGTAACTGTTGCATATTTCATGCCCGCAGACTTACAGCCGGTAAAAAGTCAACTGCGGGCTTGCAATTGAATGGAGGCATAAGTGTGGATTCAGAAATATTTAGAACTTGACCCGTAACCCGCAAATGGAGCCAAAAACACTACGGGTTCTAGAGAGGACCCGCAAGCTGGTTAAAGTCCTATCCGTAGCACTGTAAATGCAAATATAAACACACTACTGTACCTAAAATTAAAGTGAAAGTGATATGTATTACAATGAATCGCACAACATTCTTAAGCCCGCAAATCTGCAATATAAAATGCTGTTTTGAATGTTTAATTTCCGTGTTATATCGATCCCGGCAATCATGGTGTTAATACATATAATGGAACTTGCATGGACTAGAATATCATATTTACAGATTTATTAATATCGCATTATTTCTGGAAGGCTCGTCCAATCGGAACTCATAATTGAAACCCATAAGGGATTGAAATCTAACCTCCATTTTTCAGTGACGTGATGATGACTGTCTCTTTTACCATTGGCTCTGTCTAAACCCGAAATTACGGGTTTGACTACTTGTTCATGTTCACGGCAGCACATGCAGCATGTACAAGCATGATTTACGGCCCGTAGCTCGCGGCGTGGTGGAATTTAATAGCTCTGTAAATCCGGAGAATTTCAAGCCCGCAGGCTTTGCGGGTGCTCCGTAGCCATTAAGGGCTTTGGAATTTAATAGGGCCGATTGTCTTCACCTTACAAGTTAAACTTTCACAACTATTAAAAGTCTTTATGGTTTTAACCTTATTGTGTGCATCTGATCATAATATACTTTATTTATTATTACATTTAGCACTGAACAAAAGTATATAGGTCCATAATGGATGAAGATATAATGTGTAATTAGTTTTGTTTATATTTATACAGGACAAGTGGAGTCTTCAGTTGACTCAAGATTTGATCAAGAAGCAGAACCAGATGTGAGGGGTCACCAAGAGGTTAAGGAAGAGGAAATTCCTGTAAATATCAGTGAAGGTGAGTAATGCAACTGATTGAAGACATTTGATAATGCTATAAGACTTGATTTGATGTGCTATAAGACTTGCCTGGTTTGGATTTCTTAAATCTCAGTGTCTTAATGGATGCATAAATTATTCTGCTTGAAAGAAGTTGTGTTTTATAGAATATTGGCAGAACCATGAAAAGACAGATCTTTAAAGAAGAAGCTGCGGAAACTACCAACTAAATATATACTTTATATCTTTAATTTATTAATATATAGATTGGATGGAGAACTTTCCTAATTATTATTATACAAATAAGATTTATATATATATATAAAGCCTCCAAGGGCACCACGCAAGCCACCAAGGCTGCAAATGGCTAAAACAAGTTAGAAAAACTGTTTCCCACTCAGAATTCTGAGAAATACAGTTATTGCACTGCCTTCTGGGAAGCTGAGCAGGGACATGCAAATGTGCCCACAAATGCCTCGCTCTTCAATCCATAAACCATTTTAAACATGGCTTCCTTTAAGCCTATGCCCACTGCATTACACAGCTTTTATGCAAAGCCAAGGTTGGATTATACATAAGCAGGGAATCCTACCCACGTACAGCTCTTTCAAGTTTACTGCCTATCATCAGCGTGGGGCGGGATCCCAGCTTGTGTTGTGGACCACAACAATCATTTTAATACATGGTGGGCAAAAGAGCGATAGAAGCCTCCACCGTACAGTAGTACAGTATATAAATAGTACATTTGTGTTTACATTTGAATGTCTAAAAATATGTATATGGTCATCTCATTTTAGGAAAATAGCTATCGGTATTGCAAAAATCTGCTTAAACCTTAGCATGCCTAGAGGCCAAAATCTTCAAAACCAGGGTTTAAGTTGTATGATTGACAGATGTGGTTTAGAAGTTCTGTAGATGGGTTTGGGATATATCTAGTAAAACCGTATATAGGACCATAATTTCCCTTTTCTCATGTTCTGTATGATGTGGGCTGTTTTATTTTTGGTTGCTGATGTGGCTGCCCCTATCCAGTAGGAGTATGAATAGGGGTCGATAAGTAGTAGACGAATGTAATGAATAAATGATGTGGTTGAAAAAGTTTGGCTTGATATGCTGAGGAGTGGGTGGTAGGTAGGTTTAGATGAGATGGATTTGAGTAGTGTTCAGAGGGTTGTGACTGGGCACCAGGCATTGTGCGTTGGGTAATAAGATATATGTAATGTTTTGTGACTTGTTTTGTTGAGTGAAGGGTCAATATGTAATGGTCGGAAGAAAGGAAAATGTCTTTCTTAGTGATATAACGTGGTTGGCTTTGGGATATAGTAAATTTGCTTGGTTATTGGAACCCATAGAAGACCATCATTATGACCATTTTTAAAGATCGTATATAGATGTGTATGAGTTTCAGGAATAAAGTGCTATCGATAGGTAAGCACGGCAGTTTGGAATGAGTGGCTCAGTCATCAGGTGGAATTGGAATCCGTTTTTGTAGGTTCTGATAGTGTTATATTGTAATTTTGAGGTTCATATCACAATGTACAGTAAAAGCTAGAAATGTAGTTATGGAATGAGGAGATGATTGAGTTTGTGGTTAGACCCAAGTAATAAGAGCATACGCCATGCTCTGTTGTAGGTCTTTTTCTTGTTTTTGGCTATTCCTTAATACATCATGCTTCGGGCTGACTTTAGAAGAAGGTTTAGACTAGCACTTGAGATAGAGGTTGAGGTGGAGGATGGATGAAGTATCCTCTGGGAGATAAAGTCTTGCGTAGAGAAGTTGAGCGCTTGAGGGTTTACGTTTTGCAGGTATTGGTATAGTTAGAATTGATTACATAATAATATAAACACCTTTTCCATCATGAGGGACATTGTGGAATAAATGTTGGATTTTAGTTTGGATATGGTGGTATAGGTGAAGACCGTGGTGATGAGTCATATGGACTGTCCTATCCAGTGGTGACCCCAGGAGCTAGTGGGTATTAGAGTAGGTATTACTTCTCTGAAATCCTCATATGGTGGAGTCCAAGGGGAAGTGCTAAAATCTCCATCGAAAACCTCTTTGAAGTTTTAATATGTATAAACGTAAAGCTGATTCAATGATGGTCTGGTCAATAGAAACGATCAGCCATTCCATTGAGTGAGAAACCGTGACCAGAAGGGGAAGTCAACTAAGGATTGGTCTCCCAAGATGAACGGTTCTAGGAATTGACGTGAGAGATCCACTAAGAGATTGTTAGTGAAAGCTTAAGTTTGAGGTAGTATATGCGTGGCATAGTTCAGATGTCCAAGTAAGATTGAAGTCCTCTATTGGTACATATTTTAGATAACAGGAAGGTGACTAGAGTAGCCCTCCATCTTGTCAACTTAATTGGAGGCTACAAATTAATTAGTGCCAATAAGTAATATTTGCTGATTAGGCTCGTAATCTAGCACTCTATAAATGCATAGTCCATGTGGATTTCAGGATATGTATTAACCCCTTGAGTCCCGGATCCTCAAATATAATTTAAAAATAATATTTTTTAATTGCATATTTGTGGGTTTAAGACTGTTGTGCAATTAATTCTAATGTCTTTCCATGCCTTCTCGTCCTTTTAAAATACAGTATTTTATTTGCGAGCTAGCGCTCTGGGTCTAATAGAATATCGATTTGTGTAACTTGAATTATTTAGCTCTTGTAATATTCAAGCTGTACTAAAACTAATGGAGTTCTTGGCTAAAATATGCTTCTTTGGCTGGCTTGTAGTGATTGTGGGCTGGTAACTTGTAATTGCTTTGCAAGTAGCTAATAGATTATCTGGCAATATTAAGAGTGATATAAATGTATGATTTGGGCAATATAATAGAGCCGTAAATCAGGGGTACTCAAGTTGGGGTCTGGAGAGCCACACACATGCCTGGATTTGAGGATATCCTTTCTGTGCACAGGTGAGTCAATCAGGAAGATTGAAGAAGTGATTGACTCACCTAGGCGCAGCAGGGATATCATCAAATCCAGGCATGTGTGTGGCCCTCCAGGACTAAATATTTAAAGGGATATCTAAGTTTGCTGGATTATGAATGCATCTGATGGAGGAAAATCAGTAGTGTGTGGAAAAAAAAATGTTTGCATGAAAAAATACCAAAATATACATTTAAACACTCACCTTGAAGTCAGTTAGAATTGCTTGCATTTGCAAACAGCCAATCTGTTCTAAAATTAGCATAACAGTCATATTCAGTTTGACCAATCAAAGGCAGCATGGCATTCATGTTGTTTCGGAATGATGCAGCATGAGTTTTGCCCCACTGTGGGAAGTCACATGTTTTCATACACTTCCTTTTCATCATTTCCTTCCTGTGCATACAGAGTAGGGCCCTCATTCAATTGCAATTTTGCCAATTGAATAGGGCTCTAAATAAGCACATAACATATATTTTTTAAAGAAGTTTTTGGTTAGTGAAAACCTTGCTTTTGGATAGATGTTTACTAACCAAAAACTTCTTTAAAAAATATATGTTATGTGCTTATTTAGACCCCTATTCAATTGGCCAAAATGCAATTGAATGAGGGCCTAAGTGTTTAGCAATAATAGTAATTTCTGATTTTAGTCATTTATGATTTCTGACAGTTGTGGAAATCAAGGTTAATACCCTCCAAACCCAGGCTAAATTAGCCTCAAATTTAAAATTATTTCTTTAGGCAAATAGGTTTGCTGAAACTCTTGATTTATCTCTGGTTTCCTGTCTGTGGTGCAAAGCAGCATGGGATGTGTAGCAAAGCAGCCCGGGAAATGTAGTGTATCACTGACATGTGACAGGAAGCTGCAAGGAGATTGGCTGAGCAAGCAAGAGCAGGTAAATAGTGGGTTTATATTGCTCCACGAATGCTGCATGCTGATTAGGAGAGGTCAGATGCCTGTTTAGACACCCCCTTAAGAGGGATCTTTAGATATTAATCAAAATAAAATGTTTTATGTGCTGCATACACATATGCTGCTTTTTGCCAACCAAGTGCAGAAATGTATTAACCCATCTTACTTAGAAATCCCTTTAACAGCCAGCCACATTAAATTAGATGCCCGTAGTGGCAACGGCACACCCCCAAAGCATGCAGGCTCAAAATTCTGCCGAGTTACAGATATATTACATTCCACTATGCTGCAACCTTTCGCCCGGAGGCGCAAGCCTGTCAACCATTCTTGCACACGTGAACATGAAACCCGTAGTTACGGGTTTAGACGGAGCCAATGGTAAAAGAGATCATCATCATTACATCACTAAAGCCTGCGGGAACCCCCGCAGGCTCCCTACATTAACACCTTGCTGCGGGGGCCCCCCATGACATTGAAATGTTTAAAATCCCCCGCTGCGGGCCATTAAAGGGCCCACGGCACAAAAATAGTTAACCCCTGCCGTGGCACCTAAAATTATTCCCCCTATGCTGGGGCTCCCCATCGGGACCCCCGCAGTGTCCCTACATCAACCCTTGCTGCGGGGGTCTTAAAGGACCCGCACTACATCAATAATTAACCGCTGCAAAAAAAAAAAAAAAACAAGTTAAAAATAAAAACAAATACTACTACAAAAACAAAAACACTATAAAAAATAAAAAAAAGACTTACAACCTGTAAAAAAGAGAGGCTTAATTAGTCCACTAACCTTGCCAAAATGCCCCTACAGTGATGGCCAACGATGTCCTGGTCTTCAATCTTCTGCCCTGGACTAGTCGGGCTATCCATGTTGATAGTAGAAGGTCCAGTCCTCTTCTTTCTTGATTGAAGCCCATGTCTTCATCTTCTTGGCCAGGAAAGGGCCACCCAAAATAAAAACACAGCCGTAGATGACAGTTCCAGAGAAGCTCTTGTATATAAAATGCATTGGAGCGTTCTGATTGGGTGAAATAACTGTCAATCAGATTTCAGCCAATCAGAATGGTATACGCTCCTATATCCCATTCTGATTGTCTGTAATCTGATTAACAGTTATTTCAGCCAATCAGAGCGCTCCAATGCGCTTTATATGCAAGAGCTTCTCTGGAACTGCCATTTGCAGAGGAGAGCTCCTCAAGCAAGGAGTTATTTTAGCATTATTATTTTTATTTTCAGAGCGTGGTGTTTTTATTTTGGATGGCCCTTTCCAGGCCAAGAAGATGAGGACATAGGCTTCAATCAAGAAAGAAGAGGTGTTACGGTACCCCCACACATATAAGGGGGCGCCAAGGCCGTTTTAGCCGATCCGCCCGTCCAGTGATATAGGGACAGCTACTGCAGGACAATATGCTCCAAACTGGATCCAAGGTGAAAATGCTCCAAGCCTGGAATTGGAACCTCATGAATAGCCACTAGCAGCTGAACAGGAAAAGCACCCCAAGATGCTTACACTCCTGGCAGTCAGTCTGTAACAGCATACCATGAATCCCCCCAAGAACGAGACATAAGCTCTGTGTTTGAGGGTCAAGCAGTGAACTCTCTTCTTTATTAATTACAAAGACATATTAAAACCATTTTCACATACACAGTAGAGGGTGGGTCTACCTGAGGTGAGACCCTAATGGCCTCTGGCCAATCACATAGTGTCACACCGTGGGAAATATGAGACTCCTCCCAGGTCCGCCCACTAGGTGTGGCTAATAGAGTCATTTGGCTTCTGACCACCGGAGGGGAAACATGGCCTTTTGCTGTCCCCTGTGCCCCTGCTAAGAAAGCTGAGAAACCCCATAGGGTTATGGAGCCTGTATGTCTGGAGGCTATCTTTGTTCTCCCCTGCTGTGCCTGTAGATAACCTTTGCTCTTAACCATCTGGCCTTAGTGACTCATAGATGGGGGTGGTCAGAATCTGTAACACATTTCTACACATTTTTCATAACTTTAAAAGTATGCATCACATTCACATAAAACATACATTTTCAGAATCAGCATACTCCAAATACAAACATGTGTCAAAATGATACAAATTGGTCCAGTGGTTCAAAAGTTAGATCATAGTCCTTTCTGACTAAATGAAGCATGGCTTCCATGTCTTTGTAGGGGGAAAATCAACATGGGCCGTAGTCAAAAGGCAGAATGTGGGCAACCAAGCTTCTCCAATTCGCAGTGACGAGACTGATCTCGTCACAAGAGGAATGTACCTTCTACTATCAACATGGAAAGCCCAACTAGTCCAAGGCAGAAGATTGAGGACCAGGGCATAGTTGGCTTTTGCTGCAGGGGCATATTGGCAAGTTTAGTGGACTAATTAATGCTTTGTTTACAGGTTGTAAGTCTTTTTCAATTTTGATAGCATTTTATTTTTTTGTTTTAGTATTTGTTTTTATTTTTAGCTTTAATTTATTTTTTATTTTCTGTAATGTAGGTTTTTTATTTTCTGTAATTAGTGGGTTATTAGTGATTTATTTGGGGGTTAGGGGTAAATAGGGGGTTAGCTAGTTTAATTAGGGGGTTAATAGAATAGGCTAGTGTATGGGGTTAATAGGATAGGGTAGATGTGGGTTAATATTGTTTAATGGAATAGAGGTTACTAGGATAGGGGTTAATAGAATAGGGGTCCATATTGTATAGGATAGAGGGGGTGTCACAACCTGCTTCTTCAATGGGGCTTGATAAGAACTTATTACAAACCTACCCCAGCAGGACCGTGTGGTTCTTATTCTCTCTGGCACAGAAGATGGCTTCAGACAACGCCCAAGAATATGTGCAGATGATACAGGCAAACAATAAATTGTTCCACACTTATATGGAAAAATCAGGACTGACCCTTTAATCAGAATTAGCAACATATATACAGTTTTCTAGCCACAAGGCTGGCCAATTACAGTAAGCCCCTGGTACATAAAGGAGAGACCAAATAGCAATAGCCCGCCTCTGGATCACTGGGAGACCTTGTACATCTAGTGATGTCAGATTCTCTCTATAGTAGACAACTGCTCAAGGGCCCTTATCTGGTAATAAAGTTAGGATTTCTCCTTGATGTAGGGGGCATCTGGCTCTGTGCCTGTGTGATCTAACTTAGATACTGTGTTGTCACGGTTTACTTTATAATAGCCTAGACATGTCTATTTGTACAAGTATCTTCTGAAGATTAACCTAGCTCTCAAGGACCCACCAGACAATAGTAGTTGATGGCATTTAAGATCTTTGTATTTGTTCAGGTGGGGCTGGGTGAGTCCGCACAAAGCTAACAACAATGTATGACCTCCCTGTTACTGTTCTTGTAAGTTATTATGGTACCCCATATCTCTCTTGTCCCTGAGAACCCAATATTCACACTGTAGCACAATCATTATACACACAATACAAATATCATCTGAAAAACATAAGCAACCAAGAAATGCATAACCATAGTAATAAACAGGGTAACTCTGGCCAGCCCAGACCAATGCCACAGTCCCCAGCAGTCCAGTCAGACCCTGGGCAAGACAGGGGGGTTAATAGACTAGGGGTTAATAGTGTATAGGATAGAGGGGGTTAATAGAATAGGGGTTAATAGTTTATAGGATAGAGGGGGTTAATAGGATAGGGTTAATTAGTTAATCATAGGGTTAATTAGATGGGGTTAAGAGAATAGTATAGGTTGGGAAAGGGTTAGTAGTGTAGTGCTTAGAAAATTGTGTCTTGAGGGTCCAGGAGGACCCTCATGACACTTATAGTGATAATGTTACAGTTAATCATGTTTATTGGGGTCTATATAGACTCCTGTTGGAAAGATGGGGTTAATTATAGGTTTTACGGGGGTACTTATAGTTCCCCCATGGCAGGACTTAATTATTGATGTTGCACAGGTCATTTAAGGACCCACAAGGCAGGACATTGGAATTAGACATGCTGCACAGGTCCCGAATGGGACCCTCGCAGCAAGGGTTGATGTAGGGACACTGCAGAGGTACCAATGGGTGCCACGGGGGTACTTGAATACCCCGGGGCAGGAGTTAACTATTTAACTCCCGATGGGGAACCCTGCAGCAAGGGGTATTGTTGGGAGCCTACGGGAGGGGGGGGGTTCTTTTGAGAGCAGAGGGGAGGTTTAGGGGCCAGAGGGAGGTTTGGGGGCCAGAGGGGGGTGGGTCTCTTGCTGCGCCTGTAGCATACATAAGGGCTTTTAAAGCCTTTGCGGGTCCTATTTTGAACCCGCAATATTATGGCATACATTTGCCAATTGCGGGTGTGGAAGCCAGTATGTCCTTGGGGATTCGTAGCAATTTAATAGCTAGATTAGAACGTAACAATTACGGGCTTGACAGATCAAAAGATTTGTGGGCGCACAGTTCAAGATTCCACGTCCCGTAGGCTTTTTTCGCCCCCTTAACTCGCAAGTCATTTGCGGGGAGCTTTGAGAGGCCAATTTAATAGCCGTAAGTCTTGCGGGCTAGGTTACAGTCTACGGTTTTACACGCTGATGGAATTTAATGGGGCCGATAGTCAAGTTCATTTTTTTTTTTTTTTAACCCAGTCTGATTCCATATTTAGTCAAATTTTCAAATATTTATCTTTATTAAGACTTACATTTTCCATCCTACGGCAATAATTTACTATGGTCACTGAACTTGCCCTTTCTTAGCATTTCAGTATTTCCACAAATGCGGTGTCAATACTGCATTTCAATACTTAATGTTGTAATTCAGTGATAGCGCCTCTTAGAACTTCATCAAGTACTCTGAGAATCAAATTAGCATATTGAGCCACACTTTTGTTACAAAACAATGATGTACATCTCTGGGATGATTTACTGTAGTTAAAAAATATACTGCAATGTATAGGTCTTTTTTTATGCTCTGCAAGATGAAACCGATTTTCTGTTGGGATGATAGTGTCCCTTTGAAATGGGTTCATCAGGGGTCAGTGATAGGTTGGGCATCAAGTCTTATATGGCCTTCTTTCCTCCAAAGTGTCAATATTTTCCAGCACTGCCTTAATCCTCATGGGCATGGAGTTCATCAGAGCTTCACAAGTTGCCACTGGAGTCCTCTTTCACTCCTCCATGATGACAACACGTACCTGGTGGATGTTAGAGACCTTGTACTCCCCCACCTTCTGTTTGAGAATGCCCCACAGATGCTCAATAGGGTTCAGGTCTGGAGACATGCTTGGCCAGTCCATTTTCCTTCAGCTTCTTTAGCAAGGCAGTGGTCGTCTTGGAGGTGTGTTTGGGGTCGTTATCATGTTGGAATACTGTCCAATCTCCAAAGGGAGGGGATCATGCTTTCCTTCAGTATGTCACAGTACATGTTGGCATTCATGATTCCCTCAATGGACTGTAGTTTTCCAGTGCCGGCAGCACTCATGCAGGGGGGTGGGGGGTCAGCCTGTCAGTGCTCAGACCATACACTGCACACTGCATCAAATTGGTCTGCATGGTTGTCGTTTCAGAAGGAAGCCTCTTCTAAAGATGATGCATAAGAAAGCCTACAAACAGTTTGCTGAAGACAAGCAGACTAAGGACATGGCTTACTGGAACCATGTTCTGTGTTCTGATGAGACCAATATAAATGTATTTGGTTCAGATTGTGTCAAGTGTGTTTGGCGAAAACCAGCTGTGGAGTACAAACACAAGTGTGTCTTGCCTACATTCAAGCATGGTGGTGGGAGTGTCATGGTCTGGACCTGCATGAGTGCTGCCGGCACTGCAGAGCTACAGTTCATTAAGGGAACAATGAACGCCAACATGTACTGTGACATACTGAAACAGAGCATGATTCCCTCCCTTCAGAGACTGGGCCGCAGGCAGTATACCAACATGATAGCGACCCCAAACACACCTCCAAGATGACCACTGCCTTGCTAAATAAGCTGAAGGTAAACGTGATGGACTGGCCAAGCATATCTCCCAACCTAAACCCTTTTAGGCATCTGTGGGGCATCCTCAAACAGAAGGTGGGGAAGTGCAAGGTCTCTAACATCCACCAGCTACGTGATGTCATCATGGACAAGTGGAAGAGGACTACAGTGGCAACCTGTGAAGCTCTGGTGAACTCCATGCCCATGAGGGTTAAGGCAGTGCTGGAAACAATGGTGGCCATTCAAAATATTGACACTTTGGGCCCAATTTGGGGTGTACTCACGTTTGTTGCCCACGGGTTAGACATTAATGGCTAAGTGTTGAGATGTTTTGAGGGGATAGCAAATTTCACATTGTTATACGGGCTGTACACTTACTACTTTACATTGTAGCAGTGTCATTTGATCATTGTTGTCGCATGAAAAGATATAATAAAATATTTACAAAAATGTGAGTGTGTACTCACTTTTGTGAGATGCTGTATAATCAATAACAGAAAATATGTGGGTCCATTTGTAGCCGCAAGGAAAAGCAATTTTCATTCCCCTTATGAACTTAATTTACATGTTTTACAACTAGTATGTCTTGCCTGTTGTCCGCAGAGCATATATATTCATTTTACCACCATTAGGTTTAAGGCAATCAAAATATGTCCTACCAATTTGTTTGCAGTTAATAAACTGTTGAAACAGATATTTTTACAAGGTGAGAAAATATGTTTTTATTGGCCATAACATGACTGCTCTAAAAGTTCTAAATTTGAAATACATTTTAATTGGATTCTTCAACCATGTTTCATTATTCTGATTATGTACTATAAATTTGGTGACTTTCTAGCTGCAGATTGGTTTTAGTTGGCTTCATTTATTAAACAGGAACTATAATAATTCACATTTTTATTGAGAAGCATGTTATTATTATTTTGAACATATTTGTAAAGATATTATTCTTGATGTTTTTGTTTCCAACAGATGTGTCCATGACCCGTAATATGTGTGAAGAAAACCATATTATCCTTCATTCACCAAATTGTGTAAGAGAAGATTTCAGTGTTTCACATGATTACATGGATGCACGCCAAAGTTGTGTGAAACAACAAAGTGGAGAAACAACATTTGTATATTCTGATTGTGGGAAAGGGTCTACCTGGAATGCAGATCTTATAAGACTTAAGGGAGCTCATACAGGAGAAAATACATATGGATGTTCGGACTATGAGTGTTATCTCAATTCTCACAAGAGACCTCACACGGAAGACAAAACATATGTATGTTCTGAATGTGGGAAATGTTTTAGTCTGGCAGCAAATCTCAAGAGACATAAGAAAATTCACACAGGGGAAAGACCATTTGTATGTACCGAATGTGGAAAATGTTTCACTCAGGTCTCACATCTCAATCAACATAAGAGAACTCACACAGGAGAAAGACCATTTATATGTTCTGAATGTGGGAAGTGTTTCAGTGTGGCATCAAATCTCAATGCTCATAAGAGAACTCACACAGGAGAAAGACCATATGCATGTTCTGAATGTGGGAAATGTTTTTGTTACACATCAGATCTCAATGTTCATAAGAGAACGCACACGGGAGAAAAACAATTTCCATGTTCTGAATGTGGAAAGTGTTTTAGTAAGGCTTTTAATCTTAATGTTCATAAGAGAACTCATACAGGAGAAAGACCATTTCCGTGTCCTGAGTGTGGGAAATGTTTCAGTAAGGCCTCAGTCCTCAACGATCATAAGAGAACTCACACAGGAGAAAGACCATATGCATGTTCTGAATGTGGGAAAAGATTTGGTAAGGCCTCTAATCTCAATGATCATAAGAGATCTCACACAGGAGAAAGACCATATGCATGTTCTGAATGTGGGAAAAGTTTTAGTTACAAATCAGATCTCAATGTTCATAAGCGATCTCACACAGGAGAAGGACAATTTTCATGTTCTGAATGTGGGAAACATTTTAATGGAAACTCAGCTCTCAATGTTCATAAGAGATCTCACACAGGAGAAAGACCATTTCCATGTTCAGAATGTGGCAAATGTTTTAGGTACGCATCAGATCTCAATGCTCATAAGAGAATTCACACTGGAGAAAGACCATTTGCATGTTCTGATTGTGGGAAATGTTTCAGCAAGTCATCAAATTTAAAAGCTCATAAGGAAACTCACAGGAGAAAGACTATTTGTAATTTCTGATGGTGGGAAATGTTTCACCCACTGTTCACCCAATTTCAATGTTGATAAGAAAATACCCACTGGAGGAAAAGCATTCGTACAAATATGAAAAATGTTTCACTCTCAAAGCATATACTAGTGACCTTTAATAAATTAATGTATAATTTCTGTAGAGACTCTATTCTTTTTGAGATTGGTCGACAAATAAAACAATTTATAAGTTAAAATATATATATTTTCGTACACAAAAGCATATAATCATAGAAGAACATGTGGGAAAACAAAGTAAAAAATATACGAAGATTGAAATGTCACAAATAATCACAAATGAAAAAGGTATATCAAAGATAGATATAAACAAAGGAAAAATAAGGTTAAAACTTATACCGAAAATCATAAATTATATATGTGGCACAAAATGGTTGACTCCTACAAATTGTTCAGGGAAGAAAGCACCTAAAAACATTAATAAACTTTTCAGCCGTAACGGAGGGAGAGAAAAAAATAATCAGTTATTCAAATACTCAACCAGAAATGCAAAATAATTACCCTGTTGGACTCAATAGTTAAGGAACCAATATAGTTACCAAATCAAAGTCTACAGGTCACTCTGGCTTTCCTCACTGTATTTCCTTAGGGAGTTCCTTGTTGGAGGTTTTCTTTAGGACTCTCCCCAGAACTTTCCTTGATGGACAGTGCATGGGTTTTTATTATACTTTAAACTGTGTCTGCCCTCTGTAGAAAAGTAATATATGGTGCTAATTTAAGTAGCTAGTTCTTAGGTTTTACACAGGTTCCAACATTACACCCATCTAGAGACCTGTATTCAGCAGTCTAAAGTTACCTTGGTTTACTTAGACTCTGTTTTTAGTGTAAATACAGGCCATTTGTGATGTAGAGTTATTTTAATCTGAGTTTGCTTGCACCTGTTGCCTTTTATAACGGTTTCTGCCTATGCAAGAATCCAGCTACCTATTTAAACAACATATATATATATATATATATATATATATATATTTTTTTTTAAATTTAATGTACATACAGTATCTCACAAAAGCGAGTACATCCCTCCACATTTTTGTAAATATTTTATTATATCTTTTCATGTGACAAAACGGAAGAAATGTCACTCTGCTACAATGTAAAGTAGTAAGTGTACGGCCTGTATAACAGTGTAAATTTGCTGTCTCCTCAAAAGAACTCAACACACAGCCATTAATGTGTAAACCATTGGCAACAAAAGTGAGAACTCCCCTGAGTGGAAATGTCCAAATTGTACCTAATTAGCCATTTCCCCTCCCCAGTGTCATGTGACTCGTTAGTGTTACAAGGTCTCAGGTGTGAATGGGGAGCAGGTGTGTTAAATTTGGTGTTATCGCTCTCACACTCTCTCATAATGGTCATTGGAAGTTCAACATGGCACCTCATGGCAAAGAAGTCTCTGAGGATCTGAAAAAAAGAATTGTTACTCTACATAAAGATGGCCTAGGCTATAAGAAGATTGCCAAGACCCTGAAACTGAGCTGCAGCACGGTGGGCAAGACCATACAGCGGTTTCACAGGAAAGGTTCCACTCAGAACAGGCCTCGCCATCGTCGACCAAAGAAGTTGAGTGCATGTGCTCAGTGTCATATCCAGAGGTTGTCTTTTGTGAGATACTGTATATATACACATCTATAAAGAAGAATAAAAGTGAAAAGATTGAAAAAGAAAAAGACTTAATTCATTGTGGCCCTATTTTCCCATTTTGTGCCATTATACATGACCCATTTCTTATAGACCATATGATGAGAATACATAGTTGGATGTGGAAAAATGTTACCAACAACAATTTTGTTTTACTGAACATAATGGGATTCCCTGAGGATTAGGTACATTTTCCTGTGTTGATTGTGAGAAATATTCGAAGCAGCTCACATAGTATTTGATATCAGAAAATTCATACAGAAGAAACGTTTCTACATATTTTGATTGCATGAAATGGAAAAAAAAGTGGTGCTGTTAATTTATAACTTTCATAGTTAAGACACCATCTTCCCATCTGGAGCTCCCCTCAACCATTCTTTAATTCTTATCTTATTTTATGGTTTGATTGTAAGTAAATTTGTCACTCTCTCTTTGTGGTCATGCACATTTTTCCTCTTTTATTCACTACCAGTGTACTAAAAGTTTTATTCACTTGTTTGTGATTTTTTTTTTATTTTATATTGCTTTTTATTCACTATTTTTGTTTAAAATTCTCTTTCCACTAAGAGTTATATCTTAACACAATTATACTGCTGAGATACCACTTCCAATCCACATTAATAATCCCTTTAGAGATAGTCGTGTCCTAGTTTACTTTTCTCCTAATTTATCTTTCTCTCACACTATCATCTTTCCTATGAGAAAGCATGTGTTGGATCACATTACAGATGTAGATTACTATCCAAAGTAACTATTCTTGTATATATGTCTGTTGTACAGGTTATTAGTAGAATGTTGTTCATATATTGTTCAGTCAATGAAAATTTTTAGGGATTTTGATATTTGTGGTGAGATTATAGTATGTACGGAGGATTTCTCTAATATTACTAGTGTGTTGCCAGTACAACTAGATGGTGATGAGTTCTGAGGCCGCATAGAAGTTTGTAGTTCGGGAGGCTCTATGTCTGGAGATAAAAGAAACTGAGGTAAATGGAACTGGAAAGTTAGTTGGTGATTGCTTCTGCTTAGCTTGATAGTATGGGGCCCCAGTGTCACTTGCTCAGCACCTGAAGCAGTGACTCGGTCTCAGTCCTGATGGTGAAATTATAAATATCTAGTTTCTCACATAATGTTTTACCTTTCACATAGCTAGGTGGGAGTCTGAACACTTGCAAGCCGTCCTGTCGTATTATGAGATGGATGTCCAAAATTAATTAGCAAAGAAAATTTTTCAATTGAACAATCAACTGAAATAGTTTTAAAAATGAAGAATGTAAAAACTTCTATAAAAATCTTAGGAGTGAACTAGACAGGAATGATATTGCAATCATCAATAATAAAATGAATAAAAATAAACAGAGATGTTAATGAATTTGAAATAAAGACATTATTTATAAGCCTGAATAAACCAGGGATGAGAGCGTCTGGTGATACTTATTCCTCTTCCTTGGAGCATGAATCCTCATCAGTAGGGGTGTTTATCACCTCTGCAAGTAGTACTGCTTAGTACTGAGTAGTGCTCTCAGGTTAGGTGTATTTATTTTAGAAGCATTTCCAAAGAGGTGTGGAGTGATGGAGGGACCAAAGCTCAGAAAGAAAAGACCATAAGTGGAGAATGTGGAAGAATACATTTGAGAAAGAAGAATGTTTTGGGCTACAGACCACTCCATCATAGCTGGTGCTAGATAAAATGGCCAAGATTATAGATGACCATGGTTTATGAATTATAAATTAATCCTATAGTATATTGGATGATGCACACATTAAGATTTTAAAAAGGTCTTGTCTTTCTCCCAAGCTGTGAAAGACATTAATCTATTTGACCATAACGAGACTGTAGATGCAGTGACACGAAGAAAAAAAAAGGATTTTGTTGATTTATTGAAGTGACGGGGTAGATATGACTACAAATAGCTGACTGGGGTTGTTTTGTGGCATTTGTTTTAGTTTTGTGGCTAATAGTGTTTTCTGCTTCATCTGAAAGAATATTGTTTATTTTTTGGGTTATATTTTGGATTTTTATGTTTTTTTGTGTTTGTTTCTGATTTGGTTTGATTAGCTCTGCTTGGTTACATATTTCTAATGATGTTTTCAGGAGCCCAGTTTTATTACATTGCCTCTTTTATGTAACTTTTAAAGCCAAATATAAGGACAACATTGGGTTAATCACATATACATAGTAGTAGAAATTTTTTATGAAAAAACAACGTCGATTAGTAGAATTTAAAGGAAAGATTTAAAAACACTGTTAACAATAGTTCCTTCGATGACTGCTGTAACCTCTATTAACACTCTTTTATTTGTCATTTGTGGAGTGTGGTTACATGGCACAAAGTTTTCCAGAGTATGGTAAGGGCACTTGCTCAGTTATTCATGAGATATAAAGAGGATGTCAGGAAGCAGGCAAGCGTAGCGTGACGTCATCACGCACCCTGAAACCAGGAAGCGCAAACCTCTGAGTTAATGGAGACGCTAAATATTGAATAGGAAAGTCCAGAGGCAGTTTTAGGGCTCTAACGAATTTAAAACAATCACTGTTTAAATAACAAGCAGTGAAGGACCTATGGGGACTTATTCAAGAGGGTATATAGATACTTATTAAGAATTAGGGGCACCATACTTGTGTATATATACACAGTATAGAAAGGCAGAATTGCTCCATATACTAACTCTATATCTTTTCACACAACCCCCCTTTTTTTTAGATTGACTGTGAGACTTAACAATCTTCAATACCCCTTGTCCTTGGCCACCTATATAATATAGTTAATAGGTGGTCTATATGACATGTTATGAACAAAACAGTATTATATATAAAGTGTATTTGGATTTTACTTTAATCCTCTTTATAGCTCATGAATAACTGAGCAAGTGCCCTTACCATACTCTGGAAAACTTTGTGCCATGTAACCACACTCCACAAATGACAAATAAAAGAGTGTTAATAGAGGTTACAGCAGTCATCGAAGGAACTATTGTTCACAGTGTTTTTAAATCTTTCCTTTAAATTCTTTTAATCGACGTTGTTTTTTCATTAAAAATTTCTACTACTATGTATATGTGATTAACCCAATGTTGTCCTTATATTTGGCTTTAAAAGTTACATAAAAGAGGCAATGTAATAAAACTGGGCTCCTGAAAACATCATTAGAAATATGTAACCAAGCAGAGCTAATCAAACCAAATCAGAAACAAACACAAAAAAACATAAAAATCCAAAATATAACCCAAAAAATAAACAATATTCTTTCAGATGAAGCAGAAAACACTATTAGCCACAAAACTAAAACAAATGCCACAAAACAACCCCAGTCAGCTATTTGTAGTCATATCTACCCCGTCACTTCAATAAATCATTTAAAATTTCTACTACGGTACTATGTATATGTGATTAACCCAATGTTGTCCTTATATTTAAATTTGTAGTGTTAAGCACTAATGGGTTTATTTCCCTAAGACATTATTTTTAACTTTTAAAGCCAGTCATATCCATCCCAAATGTGAAACTAGGGTAGCATTAATATGTGAAAAAGTCTCAAGTTCACTTTGTATGAAGTCTTAGCGGGTTTTTTTCAGTCAAGGCCCTCTCATTTAAACACCATTGTTTGGTTACAGATAGTAATATTAACGGACTAAATTATGGTCTAACTAAATGCAGTGTTCTATGGTTCTTCTAGATGTAAATCTCGCTAGTGAATTAGTGAGGAATACATAATCAAACCTTGAGTAGCGGTGGTGACTAGAATGTATATGTACAGGAATCTGGGTGCATTTCTCTCCAGATATCTATTAATCGCAATCTACCTAAAGGTTTCAGTGGTTTATTTGAGTCTAATTCATAGATTGCTTTGGTATTTAGTTTTTATTTATCTAGGTTATAATTAAGGACATGGTTCTCATCTACACCAACTATTATATTTGCACTGCTAATAGGTGTAAAAACATCTTGACAAATGTAAGGGGTTTTCCATTGAGTGTATAAATTGATGCCAAAGTATACTCTTGACCTTTAATGGTGAGTGTAACTATTATTTTTTTTTTCTTTTGTTCCCAATTACTTATTATTAAATTACTAGAGTAATTTCCTGCGTGCCTCCCCAGTCCCCACGTGCCTCCTCACACCCCCCCCCCCCCCCCCAATCTCTCCTCAGTTCTCTTATCTCCCTCCTCCCATTAAAATATATATATGTATGCACGGTATATAGCCCTCTCCATGCCCCACTCACCCCAGTCCACGAACGACATCACATGCTCCTCTTGCCTCGCTCCCTCTCAGTGACTCTCAGATGTAGATGGGGCGGTGCGGGGTTAGGTCAGTCATGGTCCTGCTGGCTCATTGATTCTGAGCCAGTGCAGGCAATTAGAGGGGGCATAGTTTGAGCGGGGGCATGCGAGTAACCGGGTGGAGGAGGGGAGACCATATTCAATCCCACCTCCCTACCTGCATACCCAACACATGCGCAGAATAGGGGCAAAGCACATCTACCAGCAATTACTATGTATGTGCAGAATTTAGTTGCAACACTTCTGGACACCTGCAGGCGTGACAGTATGGCAGTGCCATTTTCTTTTTGTTACATTTGATGATGGGTAAAATTCTGGGAAATGTTTATGAATACATTTTGGTAGATGTTGTTTCATGAAATGTGTCTCTAGTAGTAAGATAATAGAGCATTTGGGGGCATTAAACTCAACTTAAATGACATTTAAGTTGACATTTATAGTTAATACAGTAATGCGTATATTAGTCTAATCCAATATACAACTTGAGTTGCCTCTGACAAAATAGCATACTTGTTCATTTTCAGCTGAGTGATTAGCAAGTAATACAAAATAACTAAACAAATACTTGTATATGTCAATTGGTCAAATATTTTACACTTTTGGTGTAGGGGCTTGTGTACTTCGGTAAAATAATTGGCAACCCACTTCAGTTATTTTGCCAAGATAACCTTAAGTATAAGCCCAACTAGAGACATAATGATGTGGCATTGGAAAATTAGCCCCTTAGGTCAAAAGGTGCCATTTACTGGAGTAAAGCAGAGGGTGAGTTCAAGTAGCACCAGAACTAATGGCATGGTTGGGCCAAAGTCGAGAGGACACCCTGCTGCGTATGTGCATGGAATGGGAAAGGAAAGTCTGCAGCTGCAAAGAACAATTCAGTATAGGAACCATGAATGTTAAATCTATGATGAAAGGCAAACTGGTCATGGTCAAACATGAGATGACATGATTAAACATTGATATCATGGGAATTAGTGAAATCAAAATAAAGTAGAAATTAGAAATTTAGTTTCAGACAACCACCAGATCTTCTACTGTGGTCAAGAATCCAGCAGCAGAAATGTAGTAGCCCTCATAATCATTATTAATTAAGTAATTGAGGTTGAAAAAATACTTTCAGTCCATTAAGTTCAACCTTCTCCTCTGATCTGCAATATGCAGATTATTTGTTAATTGATCCAGAGAAAGCAAAAAGGACCCCGGTACAACTTTGCCAATTGTCTCAAAAGGGGAAAAAATAAAATTCCTTCCTAACCCCAGATACTGGCAATCAGATTCCTCCCTAGATCAATAATCCCTTTCTAATTATCCAGGCTAACCCGAATGCTCTTTTTATTCAGGAATATGTCCAGTCCCTTTTTAAAGTTATCTATCTATAATCAATTGAAGGATGTTCTAAGCAGTGCTTGTTTACAACCCAAAAACATCACAGTGATCGAAGTCTATGCTCCAACCATGAATGCTGAAAAACCTGAAGATGTCCAATTTTATGAATATATTCAACATATTATAGATATAACACCAAGAAAAATGTTACACTCAACATAGGAGATTTGAACGATAAAGTAGAGTTCCAAAACGATACCTGCTATGACGGGTAAAGTTTGGCCTTGGAGTACAAAATTAAGCAAAATAATATCCCAAAGGCACTTTTCCTGCCAAAGGGGGCTTAATAAAAGACAAAAATGATAGGTACCGTATATACTCGAGTATAAGCCAACCCGAGTATAAGCCGAGGCACCTATTTTACCACAAAATAATGGGTAAAATGAGTAACTCGAGTATAAGCCGAGGGTGGGAAATGTGCTGCCCCCTGTGTCCCCCCTCTCTCTCCTGTGTCTCTTCTCCCCTCTCCCTTCCCTGTGTCTCTTCCCCCTTCCTCATTCTCAACCCCACTCCTCATCCTCAACCTCCCTCCTCATCCTCAACCTCCCTCCTCATCCTCAACCCCCTCATTCTCAACCCCCCATCCTCAACCCCCTCCTCAACCTCAACCCCCCTCCATAACCTCAACCTCCCTCCTCATCCTCAACCTCCCTCCTCATCCTCCCTCCTCATCCTCAACCTCCCTCCTCATCCTCAACCCCCTCCTCAACCTCAAACTCCTCCTTATCCTCCCTCCTCAACCCCCCCTCAACCTCACTCCTCAACCCCCATCCTCATCTTTCCCCCTCAACCCCCATCCTCATCCTCCCCCCTCAACCCCCCATCCTCATCCTCAACCCCCCCATCCTCAACCCCCCTCCATCCTCAACCCCCTCCACACCCCCCCTCAACCTCAACCCCCCTCCTCAACATCAACCCCCATCCTCAACCCCCCTCCTCAACCCCCCCATCCTCATCCTTAACCCCCCATCCTCATCCCCCTTCTCACCTCCCCTCCTCAAACTCAACCTCCCTCCTCCTCATCAACTCCCTCCTCACCCCCCCTCAACCTCAACCCCCCTCAACCTCAACCCCCCTCCTCCTCATCAACCCCCTCCTCAAACCCCCATCCTCAACCCCCAGCCACCCGGTATATGCTAATGACGCGGCGCGCATGTGATGTCACATGTGCGCCGGGGTCAAGACGGAGCAGAGGCCGGAGAAGAAGCAGGTAAGTGAGGGGGAGGTATTCAGAGGGGAGAAAGTGAGGAGGGGATTGAGGAGGGGGTTGATGAGGAGGAGGGGTGAAGAGACACAGCGGGGAAGAGAGAAAAGGGGGGTTAGAGAGACACGGGGGGTTAGAGAGACACAGGGGGGTTAGAGAGACACGGGGGTAGAGAGACACGGGGGGGGGGTTAGAGAGACACTAGGGGGAGTGACTCGAGTATAAGCCGAGGGGGGCCTTTTTAGCCTTAAAAAAAGGGCTGAAAAACTCGGCTTATACTTGAGTATATACGGTACTTAACAGAAGAAGATCAGATAAGGAAGAGGTGGTAGGAATACACTGAAGATCTATACAGGAAGGATCCTAATTGCAGTGATGATCTAAGTAGTTTGTCCAATGAGCTGGAGCCAGACAGCTTGGAGAGCAAAGTGAAATGGGCCCTGGAAGCCCACGCGTTAATGGAATTCCAGAGGGACTGTTCAAAATCTTACAAGATGATACTGCTCACCTTATGCCAACACATTTGGAAAACTCAAAAATGGCCAGTAGATTGTAAAAGGTCAGTCTATATACCAATCTCAAAAAAGGCAGTGCCAAAGAGTGATCCAATTTTTTAACAATTGCACTCATTACACATGCCAGCAAGGTATGCTTAATATCCTACAAGCTCGACTCCAACAATATATGGACCTGGAACTACCAGATGTAAAAGTCAGGTTCCACAGAGGAAGAGGCCCAAGAGATCAAATTGGCATCTTCCAATGGATAATAGAGAAAGAGAGCTCCAGAAAAAAACATTTATGTCTGCTTTGTAGACTATTCTAAAGCCTTTGACTGTGTGGATAACAACAAAATGTGGCAAGTCCGTAGGGTCACATAGAGTTGAACATGACTGAACAACTTAACAACAATAATCAATAATCAACTTACTGCATAGACATCACAATCACAATTGTCTGTAAATAAACAAATCCCGAACGGCAATGCACCTGCCCGTTGCCGACCGCGATGTAATAGAGAGAGCGTGCACACAGAAAGAGAGAGCGCACACAGAGAGAGTAGAGACAGAGAGGGCACAGAGAGAGAGAGAGAAAGGACACAGGAAGAGAGACAGCACAGAGAGAGGCAGCACAGGCAATTACAAATAACATATGTTACCGTCATTTAAGATGGGCAAGTTACTAGTTGCATTATATTATAAGCTTGTAGAAAATCTCCAAACTAAGTAAAAGGTTAATGATTTTTGTAAACAGATACAAGTACATAGTTACATAGTAACTGACGTTAAATAAAGACTTTTAGTCCATCAAGTTCAACCTTTTTAGATCTCTTCTGATCATTATAATATGTGTATTATTTATTACCTGTCAATAATTGTTAATTGATCCAGAGAAAGGCAAACCAAAAAAATAAATAAACATTGCCAATTGTGTCAAAAGGGGAAAAAAATTCCTTTCTTCCTTTGCTGGTTATCTTGGATAACCGTGAATTCCCTTTTTATTCAAAAATATATACAACCCTTTTTTAAAGCTATCTATCGAATCCGCTGTCACCACCTCCTTTGGTAGAAAATTCCCCAGATTAACCACCCTTACTGTGAAGAGCGCTTTTCTTTCTTTAAGGTGGAAACTTTTTTTCTTCTAACCTCAAGGGATGTCCTCTTGTCAGTTGAAAACCTCTTGGCACAAAAAGTAAACTTGACAAATCCCTATATTAACCCTGGATGTATTTATATAGGGTAATCATATCTCCTCTTAGACGCCTTTTTTCTAGAGAAAATAAGTTTATTTTGGTTAGTCTTTCTTCATAACTTAGCCCCTCCATTCCCCTTATTAGTTTTGTTCCCCTTCTCTATACTATTTACAGCTCTAAAATGTCCTCTTTATGAAGTGGTGCCCAACATTTTCCTCCATTTTCCAAATGAGGACGTACTAGAGATTTGTATAGTGGCAGAATTATATTTGCTTCCCTGGCTTCTATACCCTTCTTAATAAATGCTAATATTTTACTTGCCTTTACAGCTGCTGCTTGGCTTTGAGCACTGTTACCTAGGTGGTTGTCCACTAGTACTCCCAAATCCCTTTCAATATCTGATACACCTAGATTTGCTCCATTAAGATTATACATTGCATGGCTATTTTTCCTTCCCAGATGCATAACCTTACATTTATTCATATTAAATCTCATCTGCCATTTAGTTGCCCATTTCTCTAAAGTACATCATTATCTGATTTAATTACCTTGAACAACTTAGTGTCATCAGCAAAAATGGAGACAATACTTACTAGTCCTACTTCTAAGGCATTAAAAAATATTTTAAAACGGAGAGGACCAAATACTAAACCCTGAGGAACCCCACTTACCACATTAGTCCAATCGGAGTATGTTCCATTTACCACAACACTTTGCTTCCTGTCTTTTAGCCAGCTCTCAATCCATGAGCAGATATTTACTGCAATTCCTGTATCCGTTAGTTTACGCAATAGTCTGAATCTACTGGAATACAATACTATAGTCATACCTTTTACCTTCCATTCCTGTACTCAGTCTTAAAAAGTCAAATATGGAGGGTGATGATTTACATTTACAAGGATCTTTTTCTGTATAATAGAGACATATATAATACTAGGGACTTGCCCGTCAAAAATGACGGGGAAATAAAATTGTAAGGCAGGTAATGCTGTTTGCCACAGACATAAAATTTGTTTGTGGTCTGAGATCCTTCGGCCCTCATTGCGAGCCTCTTGGTTGTTGTATTTTGTTTTATCATTGGCGCTTTTGCTGTGATTGTAAGGTCGTCGCTGATCTGCTTTTTGCACTTATTGCAAGGCTGTCCACTGGTGTAGTTTGTGTGCGATGAGCAGCGCCGGCGCTCGTTGTGAGTCGCGCAGTGAATGGCTTTTGGTTTATTGCGATAGTGTTTTTTTTTGTGTGTATATGTATTTTTTTATGCTAATTAAATAAGTAATAAATTAATAAATTATTTACTTTACATATTTGTATGTAATATATGCA
Organism: Discoglossus pictus; assembly: GCA_027410445.1. NCBI lineage: Eukaryota > Metazoa > Chordata > Amphibia > Anura > Alytidae > Discoglossus > Discoglossus pictus. Next base: position 2,497,341 of record CM050169.1, read on the forward strand.
GGAAGCATTGTGCTAAAGAGCTGACAATCTGTTTTGATGTTCCTGCAGCATACAATGTAGGTTGGCACTGTTGTGTAGCTGAGGTGTAAGTGTCAGCAATGTGCGCAGTGTGTAGTGTAAATAGGCTGCGTGCGCGAGGGGAAGCCGTAAGGGTAGCTGTGTAGTTCCGCATTGTGTAAGTTAGTTTTGTTAAATTGGCGGCGAATGTGTATGTGGTAGGCGGGTTTGTAGTATTTAGCATCCTTGCTAATGGTGTATGTTGTAGGTCGTACGGGTTTTTGTAAAAGCCGTATTTGCTTTGTGGTATTTACCGGCTTTAGGGGTCGTGTAGCCTCGTTTTCTTTTTTTCGGCGAGCATTTTTTCTCTCGCTTAGGGGATTTTTCGAGTGTGTAAAGTTTGTAAATTTTACCAAATTCAAGGTTTAAGCAGTGTTGCAGAGGTCCTGGGTGTCCCCACTTAATGTAGGTAAGCTTTTTATTGTATTTGTGTGTTTTTTTGTGTTTTTTTATGTTTTCCACTGTGCGCAGGTTGTCCGTTAAGGTTGTATTTTTGCGAGTCCGTAATGGATTTTTTCTAAGTTCCGCGGGTCGTAATTGTTTTTGTGTAAGTCTGTAGTTAGTCATTGCGTGTTTGTTGTTTTTTTTTAAAGTCCCGCTTGTGTGGTTGTTTGTAACTGATTGTGAGGTGCCGTAGAGCCTCCACCTCCGCAAATGTGGCCCCTCGCTTTGCGACTTAAAAAAGTGAAGCCTGGCAATGCTGTTTGCCACACAATGGGAGCCTCTCCCCTCTACTTTACTGACCTCGCAGTGAGCGCCTTTGAAGCATATTGTAAGTCTCTCCCCTGTCTACTTCCTCCCTTGTGTCTCATTTCCCGCCTCCTCTCCCTCCCTTGTAGCTCATTTCCCCCTCCTCTCCTCCCTTGTATGTCCTCTCCCCCTGTGTTTTTACCCCCCTCTCCCTCCTGTGTCTCTAACCCCTCCCCTGTGTCTCTTTCCCTCTTGTGTCTCTTTCCCCCCTCTCCCTCCCATGCATCTCTTTCCTTCTCCCTGTGTCTCTTTCCCCCTCCCCTGTGTCTCTTTCCCCCTCCCCTGTGTCTGTTCCCCCTCCCTCTGTCTCTTTCCCCCCATCTCCCCTCCCCGTGTCTGTTCCCCCCCTCCCCCATGTCTCTCCCCCCCATTTCCCTCCCCTCTGTATCTTCCCTCCTCCTCTCCCTCCACTGTGTCTTTTCCCCCTCCTCTCACTCCCCTGTGTCTCTTTCTCCCCATCCCTCCCCTGTTTCTTTCCCCCCCTCCTCTCCCTCCCCTGTGTCTCTTCCCCCCTCCTGTCCCTCCCCTGTGTCTCTTTCCCTCCTGTGTCTCTACCCCACCTCTCCCTCCCGTGTCTCTTTCCACCTTCCCTGTGTCTCTTTCCCCCCTGTGTCTCTTCCCCCCTTTGTCTCTTCCTCCCCTCTCCCGCTGTGTCTCTTCCCACCTTTTCCCCCTGTGTCTCTTCCCCCTCGTGTCTCTTCCACCCCCTCTCCCACCCCTGTGTCTCTTCCCCCCCTGTGTCTCTTCCCCTGTGTCTCTTTCACGCCCCCCCCCTGTGTATCTTTCACCCCCCCCCTCTGTGTCTCTCCCCCCCCCCCTCCCTCTGTGTCTCTTCCCCCTCTCCCTCTGTGTCTTTTTCCCCCCTCTTCCTTTGTGTCTCTCCTCCCACCTCTCCCTCTGTGTCTCTTTCCCCCCTCTCCCTCCTGTGTCTCTTTGCCCCCTGTGTCTCTTTCCCCCCTCTCCCCCCTTTATCTCCCCCCCTCTCCCCTGTGTCTCTTCCCCCCCTTCTCCCCCCGTGTCTCTTCCCCCCCTCTCCCCCCCCTGTGTCTCTTCCAGTGTCCCTGCATTCTGGGAACCTTGGCAGGGACATGCAAATGTGCCCACAAAGGCTTCGATGTAGCAATCCATATCCATATCAAAGATGGCCTACCTTAAGTATTCAAATGAAGTGCAGTAATTATTAGAGGAAGTCTGTAGGAAAGTATATATGTATATATGTATATATATATATATATATATATATATATATATATATAATGTATATGTGTATTTACATATATATATATATATATATATATATATATACAGTGCCTTGCAAAAGTATTCACCCCCTTGACTTTTTACCTATTTTGTTACATTACAGCCTCAAGTTCAATGTTTTGTTAATCTGAATTTTATGTGATGGATCAGAACACAATAGTCTAAGTTGGTGAAGTTAAATGAGAAAAATATATAAATGAAACAGAACATTGGCATGTGCATATGTATTCACCCCCTTTGTTACGAAGCCCATAAAAAGCTCTGGTCCAACCAATTACCTTCAGAAGTCACATAATTAGTGAAATGATGTCCACCTGTGTGCAATCTAAGTGTCACATGACCTGTCATAACATATACACACCTTTTTTGAAAGGCCCCAGAGGCTGCAACACCTAAGCAAGAGGCACCACTAACCAAACACTGTCATGATGACCAAGGAACTCTCCAAACAAGTAAGGTACAATGTTGTTGAGATGTACAAGTCAGGGTTAGGTTATAAAAAAAGGTCCAAATCTTTGATGATCCCCAGGAGCACCATCAAATCTATCATAACCAAATGAAAAGAACATGGCACAACAGCATACCTGCCAAGAGACGGCTGTCCACCAAAACTCACGGACCGAACAAGGAGGGCATTAATCAGAGAGGCAGCACAGAGACCTAAGGTAACCCTGGAGGAGCTGCAGAGTTGCCAGAAGAAAGCCATTACTTTCAGCCAAAAACAAAATGGCACGTTTTGAGTTTGCAAAAAGCCATGTGGGAGACTCCCAAAATGTATGGAAAAAGGTGCTCTGGTCTGATGAGACTAAAATTGAACTTTTCGGCCCTCAAAGAAAACGCTATGTCTGGCGCAAACCCAACACATCACATCACCCAAAGAGCACCATCCCCACAGTGAAACATGGCGGTGGCAGCATCATGCTGTGGGGATTTTTTCAGCAGCCGGGACTGGGAAACTGGTCAGAGTTGAGGGAAAGATGGATGGTGCTAAATACAGGGATATTCTTGAGCAAAACCTGTACCACTCTGTGCGTGATTTGAGGCTAGGATGGAGGGTCACCTTCCAGCAGGACAATGACCCCAAACACACTGCTAAAGCAACACTTGGGGGGTTTAAGGGGAAATACGTAAATGTGTTGGAATGGCCGAGTCACAGCCCAGACCTCAATCCAATAGAAAATCTGTGGTCAGACTTAAAGATTGCTGGTCACAAGCGCAAACCATCCAACTTGAAGGAGCTGGAGCAGTTTTGCAAGGAGGAATTGGCAAAAATCCCAGTGGTAAGATGTGGCAAGCTCATAGAGACTTATCCAAAGCGACTTGGAGCTGTGATTGCCGCAAAGGTGGCTCTACAAAGTATTGACTTTAGGGGGGTGAAAAGTTATGCACATTGACCTTTTCTGTTATGTTGTCCTATTTGTTGTTTGCTTCACAATAAAAAAATTAAAAAAAAACATCTTCAAAGTTGTGGCATGTTTTCTGTAATTTAAATGATGCAAATCCTGAAACAATACATGTTAATTCCAGGTTGTGAGGCAACAAAATACGAAAAATGCAAAGGGGGGTGAATACTCTTGCAAGGCACTTCATACACTTTATATATATATATATATACACACACACACATATATATACAGTGAGGGTAAAAAATATTTAACCCACTGCTGATTTTGAAAATGTGTCCACTGGCAAAGAAATTATCAGTCTATAATTTTAATGGTAGGTGTATTTTAACAGTGAGAGACAGTATAACAAAAAAAAAAAGAAAAATTTAAAAAAAAGTAATTAATTGATTTGCCGGTCAATGAAGGAAATAAGTATTTAACCCTTTTGATTTAGTACTTGGTGGCTAAACCCTTGTTGGCAATCACAGAGGTCAGACATTTCTTGTAGTCGGCCACCAGGTTTGCACACATCTTAAGAGGGATTTTGTCCTCTTTGCAGATCCTCTCCAAGTCATTATGGTTTTGGGACTGATGTTTGGCAACTCGAACCTTCAGCTCCCTGCACAGATTTTCTATGGGATTAAGGTCTGGAGACTGGCTAGGCCACTCCAGGACCTTAATCTGCTTCTTCCTGAGCCACTCCTTTGTTGTCTTGGCTGTGTGTTTTGGGTCATTGTCATGCTGGAATACCCATCCACGACCCATTTTCAATGCCCTGGCTGAGGGAAGGAGGTTCTCACCCAAGATTTGACACTACATGGCCCCGTCCATCGTCCCTTTGATGCGGTACATCACTCACAGCACGGGGGGACAGCCACAATGTCTGGGAGTCAGGTTGCACGATGATTGAACCACAATTTGCATACACGAAAATGGCCTAAGCAACAAAAAAAAAATGGTGGCGGAAACAAAATGAAAACGAGGCTATGTGACCAATAAACGCACAAAAACTTGCCACACACATAAGACTTCTACACAAAATCGTACGGGCTATAAAATATACTATTAGGGAGGATGCGACATGCTCCACAACCGCCTAACACATACACAATAGCCGCCATTTTATAACACTAACTTGCAACTAATAACATTACCATTAAAAAATGCAGAATTACACAGCTAAACAAACGCTTTGCGCTCATGCACGCAGCCTATTTACACTACACACTTCACACATTGCTGACACTTACACCTCAGCTCAACAACAGTTCAAATGTACATTGTATGCTGCAGGAATATCAAAAAAGATTGTTAGCTCTTCAGGATATTGCTTTCTGCATATATTAATTACAAATAGGTAAAGTATATTAATTTATGATTTTATGAATTAATTAACATTAAAAAATATAGAGAGAGAAAAAAACAAAAGGAACAGACGACAAGATCGCATTAAACGCCAAAGGCATTTATCGAGTGGCTCACAATGAGTGCCAAGGGTGCTCAGAGGAGCAAAAGTACACCAGGGGAGAAGCTCGCAATGAGCGCCAAAAGGCGATCAGCACAGACCTTGTCATGAGCGCCGAAGAAGCTCTGATAAACAAAAATACACCAACCGAAAGGCTTGCAATGAGCGCCGAAGGTACTCACACGACCAAAAGACTTACTTTGTGTGGCAAACAGCATAACCTGCCTTACAATTTTATTGCCGTCATTTTTTGATGGGCATTTCGCTAGTCTCTCTCTCTCTCTCTCTCTCTCTCTCTTCTCTCTCTCTCTCTCTCTCTCTCTCTCTTCTCTCTCTCTCTCTCTCTCTCTCTCTCTCTCTCTCTCTCTTATAGCCATTACTTATACTTTCCTACAGTCTTAATCTAATAATTACTACACTTTATTTGAATGATTTTTCCTACTGATATCATACATTTATAGGATATTTATGTCACTGTATTCCCTACAGAAATACATGATACTAAATGCACGATACACACATTATAAGGAAGCAAAAAAGATTGTAAATGTCATGACCAATTAAATAATCGGCCGATGATGACGTCACCAGTTGATCACAGTTTAGTTTTATTGTTCCAGTTATAGATGCAGAGAATGAGACATTTTTATAAACATATACGGTGTCACCATGGAAACCGAGCTATAACCCAGGGTACTTCCACCCAATGTACTGATTGCCTACTACTTGTGTTGCAAGGGTTTCTGGGACTTGTAGTCTTGGGTAATGATTATTCACTTCCTGTTCTTTGTGCAAGATGGCGGCCCGGTGCTGATCTGTGTGTGTCTGAGGTCTGAGCAGGTAAATGAAATGATTATTGTTCCAGTTAGTGACCAGAAGATAATACCAGAGGTTATTTGGGTCTGTGACTAATTATCAGGTGCGAGGGGAAGGACACAGGAACACATACCGGGGTATAAGGACATTATAGGAGGAGTCATGTTATACAGGTGTAATACAGAAATATCCTTCTATCAATAGTAAGTGTATATATAGTATGGAGGCAGTGGGTATATATCTATCTATAGTAAGTGTATATATAGTATGGAGGCAGTGGGTATATATCTATCTATAGTAAGTGTATATATAGTATGGAGGGAGTGGGTATATATCTATCGATAGTGAGTGTATATATAGTATGGAGGGAGTGGGTATATATCTATCTATAGTGAGTGTATATATAGTATGGAGGGAGTGGGCATATATCTATCTATAGTAGGTGTATATATAGTATGGAGGGAGTGGACATATATCTATAGCAAGTGTATATATAGTATGGAGGGAGTGGGCATATATCTATCTATAGTAAGTGTATATATAGTATGGAGGGAGTGGGCATATATATATAGTGAGTGTATACATAGTAGGGAGGGAGGGAGGGAGTATCTATTTATCTATAGTGAGTGTATATATAGTATGGAGGGAGTGGGTATATATCTTATCTATAGTAAGTGTATATATAGTATGGAGGGAGCGGGTATATATCTATAGTAAGTATATATATAGTATGGAGGGAGTGGGTATATATCTATCTATAGTGAGTGTATATATAGTATGGAGGGAGTGGGTATATATCTATCTATAGTAAGTATATATATAGTATGGAGGGAGTGGGTATATATCTATCTATAGTGAGTGTATATATAGTATGGAGGGAGTGGGTATATATCTATCTATAGTGAGTGTATATATAGTATGGAGGGAGTGGGCATATATCTATCTATAGTAGGTGTATATATAGTATGGAGGGAGTGGACATATATCTATAGTAAGTGTATATATAGTATGGAGGGAGTGGGCATATATCTATCTATAGTAAGTGTATATATAGTATGGAGGGAGTGGGCATATATATATAGTGAGTGTATACATAGTAGGGAGGGAGGGAGTATCTATTTATCTATAGTGAGTGTATATATAGTATGGAGGGAGTGGGTATATATCTTATCTATAGTAAGTGTATATATAGTATGGAGGGAGCGGGTATATATCTATAGTAAGTATATATATAGTATGGAGGGAGTGGGTATATATCTATCTATAGTGAGTGTATATATAGTATGGAGGGAGTGGGTATATATCTATCTATAGTGAGTGTATATATAGTATGGAGGGAGTGGGCATATATCTATCTATAGTAAGTGTATATATAGTATGGAGGGAGTGGCTATATCTCTATCTATAGTAAGTGTATATATAGTATGGAGGGAAGGAGTGGGCATATATCTATCTATAGTAAGTGTATATATAGTATGGAGGGAGTGGGTATATATCTATCTATAGTAAGTGTATATATAGTATGGAGGGAGTGGGTATATATCTATCTATAGTAAGTGTATATATAGTATGGAGGGAGTGGGTATATATCTATCTATAGTAAGTGTATATATAGTATGGAGGGAGTGGGTATATATCTATCTATAGTAAGTGTATATATAGTATGGAGGGAGTGGGTATATATCTATCTATAGTTAGTGTATATATAGTATGGAGGGAGTGGGTATATATCTATCTATAGTGAGTGTATATATAGTATGGAGGGAGTGGGTATATATCTATCTATAGTAAGTGTATATATAGTATGGAGGGAGGGAGTGGGTATATATCTATCTATAGTAAGTGTATATTTAGTATGGAGGGAGTGGGCATATATCTATCTATAGTGAGTGTATATATAGTATAGAGGGAGTGGGCATATATCTATCTATAGTAAGTGTATATATAGTATGCAGGGAGTGGGCATATATCTATCTATAGTAAGTGTATATATAGTATGGAGGGAGTGGGTATATATCTATCTATAGTGAGTGTATATATAGTATGGAGGGAGTGGGTATATATCTATCTATAGTGAGTGTATATATAGTATGGAGGGAGTGGTATATATCTATCTATAGTAAGTGTATATATAGTATGGAGGGAGGGAGTGGGTATATATCTATAGTAAGTGTATATATAGTATGGAGGGAGTGGGCATATATCTATCTATAGTGAGTGTATATATAGTATAGAGGGAGTGGGCATATATCTATCTATAGTAAGTGTATATATAGTATGGAGGGAGTGGGTATATATCTATCTATAGTGAGTGTATATATAGTATGGAGGGAGTGGTATATATCTATCTATAGTAAGTGTATATATAGTATGGAGGGAGGGAGTGGGTATATATCTATAGTAAGTGTATATATAGTATGGAGGGAGTGGGCATATATCTATCTATAGTAAGTGTATAACTAGTATGGAGGGAGTGGATATATATTTATCTATAGTGAGTGTATATATAGTATGGAGGGAGTGGGTATATATCTATCTATAGTTAGTGTATATATAGTATGGAGGGAGTGAGCATATATCTATCTATAGTAAGTGTATATATAGTATGGAGGGAGTGGGTATATATCTATCTATAGTGAGTGTATATATAGTATGGAGGGAGTGGGCATATATCTATCTATAGTGAGTGTATATATAGTATGGAGGGAGTGGGTATATATCTATCTATAGTGAGTGTATATATTGTTTGGAGGGAGTGGGTATATATCTATCTATAGTGAGTGTATATATAGTATGGAGGGAGTGGGTATATATCTATCTATAGTGAGTGTATATATAGTATGGAGGGAGTGGGTATATATCTATCTATAGTGAGTGTATATATAGTATGGAGGGAGTGGGTATATATCTATCTATAGTGAGTGTATATATAGTATGGAGGGAGTGGGTATATATCTATCTATAGTGAGTGTATATATAGTATGGAGGGAGCGGGTATATATCTATCTATAGTGAGTGTATATATAGTATGGAGGGAGTTGGTATATATCTATCTATAGTAAGTGTATATATAGTATGGAGGGAGTGGGCATATATCTATGAGTAAGTGTATAAATAGTATGGAGGGAGTGGGTATATATCTATCTATAGTGAGTGTATATATAGTATGGAGGGAGCGGGTATATATCTATAGTAAGTATATATATAGTATGGAGGGAGTGGGTATATCTCTATCTATAGTGAGTGTATATATAGTATGGAGGGAGTGGGTATATCTCTATCTATAGTGAGTGTATATATAGTATGGAGGGAGTGGGTATATCTCTATCTATAGTGAGTGTATATATAGTATGGAGGGAGTGGGTATATCTCTATCTATAGTGTGTGTATATATAGTATGGAGGGAGTGGGTATATCTCTATCTATAGTGTGTGTATATATAGTATGGAGGGAGTGGGTATATCTCTATCTATAGTGAGTGTATATAGGCATGAGCAGGTAATACATTTTTAACTTGTTTTTTAGACTTTCAGATGGGTTTATCAATGTACTATCCTTTTTCTGTTCTCTGTACAGTGGAGAGCTTTCTCTTACTCTTTTGCTCCTCACCATACACTAAATGATTGCTGATTTTATATATATATATATATATATATATATATATATATATATATATATATATTTTTTTTTTTTTTTTTTTTTTGTTTTACTGTCTTTTGTAAAGTGCCATATTCCACAGATCTATACAGGGGTTAAATGCAAAAAAATAAATACAATATTAAACACATAGCAGAAAGTAGAGAGCCCTCTCTTTGAGTTAAAAATCTTACATACAGGGTGTGTGTTTTTTTTCAAAGCACCTTATAAGACTGATAACTTGCAAACTTACAATATAAAGGGCTAAATAAAACAAAAGTTGAAGTAATTAAAATAAATACAAAAAAAGAGCTTTGCAAGTAATTGAAAAGAGAGTAGAGGGTAAATTAGTGATTAAGAGCCCTATGTAAAGTAAGTGCTCTAACTTAGGGCACTGTCGTAAATCGGCTACGGGCATTTTCCCCCCCCTAATTCTACACTAATGTAAATCTTTCATTCCCCCAGATTAGAGCACTCAGTGCAATAATTCTGTCTTAGGAGCCAATAGGAAATGTGAACGTCATGAATATTATAATGAGTGGGCAGTGCCGTAACTTGCGCGGCAAGGAAACATTAGAGATACATATAAAGTAATTGTTTTGTATTTATTAATATATTTTTTGGTATTAAAAAGATATGAAAAATGTATTTATAGCTTCAATAAATACATAGATGTTTATTTGTGTTAAAATATGACATATTTATAGATAAATCATTATAGTGTTTGTTCCTAGGCATCGTGGTTTAGTGACATGTATTAAACCCTTGAGTTCTGGATTAAGTTTTAGGGCTGTTTTATGATAAAAAAATCAAGGGTAATACTAACATATCATATTTTTTAACTACACATATGTTGATATATGGATTGTTGTGTGTCAAATAATGTTGAAATTTCATATTTTTGTAGTGTTTTTTTGTGCTATACTGTCACTCTAAATGCTTCTGGGGACTTGGCAAGGGTTTGAAAACCAGTTGCAAGTGGTCTCTGGTACACGTAAATCTTTCTTCTGCTTTTTGCAATTACAGCAGTGCCCTGATTTGCCAGTAATCCGTAAAATTTTATTAGCATAGGGCTTGAGTGTCAGGGAGTAACTTTATTTATTGTCAGCGGAAAAAGTTTTTCACCTTTGTCATTAAGTTCACTCATAGCAGTGACTAGTAGCAGTTCTCTCACCATGTTTTAATGATGGAATATTAACATAGCTATGTAGGATTTACTGTGCTGCTACAACACTCGTAAATTGATGTTTTAGGCATTTAAAAAGATAAATAGAAATGGGAAAATGACAATTGGAAAGTGAATCTGCAGAATGGATGGTATCGGGCCCAGTGTCTTTGTTGAGTCTCTGCAGAAATGGCTGCTCAGTCCTGGTGTTATATGGATAGACACAAAGTGATGATAGATGAGAGAATCACCTGAATGTGACTGTGTGGTAGAGATGGACGCAACATGATGATAAATGAGAATCACCTGAACATGACTGTGGGATGTAACTACACAGGAGCTCAAATCACACAAGGCTAGGGCCATTGAAGTGAGACCTGTGACTAGGGAGAGATTTACATTACTGGAGCAAAAGCAGAATATCCCAAGCTGCCCCTGTAGGGTGTGCTTCACTCCTGGTATGGGTACACCACTAACAAGCCCAAGGACACCCCTGTTATGGGTACACCACTAACAAGCCCAAGGACACCCCTGTTATGGGTACACCACTAACACCCCCAATGCACCCCTGGTATGGGTACATCACTAACACTCTCCAAAAAAAAACATGGTATGGGTACCCATTAACACTTATAGGGCACCCCTGGTAAACCACTAACAACCCCAGGGCATGTGCTATTTATATATATATATATATATATATATATATATATAGTTTAGCGTATTGCAGTGAATAGTGATACCTATACCTTTTTTATTGGACAAACGCATTCATAATAAAGCAACAAGCTTTCGAGAGATAATGCCTCTCTTTATCAAGTCATAAAGCAATACTGATATAAGTATGAACTAAAAACAGTAAACAGAAAGAGAAGAAAAAAAAAAGAAAGACAAAATTCATTGGGCAAGAGTGAGAGACAGACCAGCATTGTGAATAATGTCCTGATAGGTCAGTAAGTCTATAGATCAGGTTGTAGATACGAACACAGCAGAGTAAAATAAAGACCAATACATTTCAGCATAGCATGTGGCTTACAAAAACAGTAATAGAAGGGGGGAAGGGTAAGTGGTCTTTATGTGCTATAAGACATTAAGATAGTGGGCCATAAAGCCTAAGTCGATGTTAATGCCCAAATACTTTGTATTAAAAAATGTAATCATTTTTAATTCAAAAGGTTTCCGCTGTTGAATAGTTCTGAAATTCCCTCCGAGTGCTTTTATTTTGAGGTTCTGGATGGAGTGATTCTCCTGGGTGAAATGGTGTCCAACTGGAGTACAGTAACTGTCTTCATGGTGCTTTTTGATGGAGCTTTGCATGTGTAGTTTCTGGCTGGTTTCCCCAATGTAGCACCCCTTTTCACATACAGTACATTGTATCATGTACACTACATTTGATGATGTACATGAATATGAGCCTCTGATGTTGTGGGTCTTGTTGTTGTGCGTGGCTGTGTCCTCTTTGCAGATGTGTTGGCATAGTGTGCAGTGACTTTTATTGCAGGGTTTGGTGCCATTTTCTCTGTTATGCTGTTCATTTGGCAATCTTCTGTTCACCAATGTTTGTCTTAAATTTGGTGGCTGCCTAAATGCAAGAATTGGGGGGTTTGGGGAATACAGCCAAGCACAACAACAAGACCCACAACATCAGAGGCTCATATTCATGTACATCATCCAATGTAGTGTACATGATACAATGTACTGTATGTGAAAGGTGGTGCTACATTGGGGAAACCAGCCAGAAACTACACAAGCGAATGAACCTCCACCGAATCTGCATCAAAAAGCACCATGAAGTTATTGTACTCCAGTGGGACACCATTTCACCCATTTAATTGTATCCCAATGCCTGATTAGGGCAATAGCCACAGGTACAGACACTAGCTGTACTAGTCATTCATATATTTAGTCACTGTGAATGAGGTGATAGAAAATTACTGGCAGGGCTGATACTCTTTCTTACGTAGTATTGATTGGTCTATCAGTTATTAAATAGATATGAATGGGTTTGATGGAGTAAATGGATCACCGCAGTGATCATAATTTACTGAGGGTTTCAAGTTAATGTTTTTGGACTGAAAGTCCTCCAGAAATGAGTTTCCTTGAATTGGACATTGGCCTGGTATGACTGTATACTGGTATATATTTTCCATATAATTTTTTGATTAGTGGCATTTTTTTTTTCTACATATATTTCAAATAAAGTTCCCTTATTCTTTTGTTTGTATTTTAGGAGCTAGGATTTAGTTTGTGTATTGACCTGAATATCAATTCATTACATTAGGCACATTACATTAAATACCTCCTATTACATTTATGACAGTGAGAGTTGTGATTTTCTCAACTAATGTCTGGAGACAGAGATCGGACATAGTAATTGAGGTTGAAAAAATACTTTTAGTTCATCTTTTTAAGATCTCCTCTGATCTGCAATATTCTGCTTAATTGTTAATTGATCTAAAGGAAGGTAAAAAAAAACAAGTGAAACTTTGCCAATTTTCTCACACACAGAGAGCGAGAGAGAGCGCACAGACAGAGAGCAGAGAAAGGGAGCGCACAGAGAGAGACAGAGAGAGTGTTGACACAGAGAGAGAGAATACACACATACAGCGCACACAAAGAGCGCACAGACAGAGAACAGAGACTGAGAGAGCACAGAGAGAGAGGGACACACAGAGAGTGCACAGATAGAGAGAGCGCACAGAGATTTACACAGAGAGAGAGCACACAGACGGATTGCACAGAAAGAGAGCGCAGAGATGACCGAGAGATCACACACAGAAAACCCACACACAGAGAGCAAAAGAGAGCACACAGACAGACAGAGCGCACAGAGTGAGAGCGCACAGAGTGAGAGTGCACAGACAGAGAGTGCACAGAGAGCGAGAGCGCACACACAGAGAGCGTACAGAGAACAACACAGAGAGGAAGGGGTACAAAGAGAGAGAGTGCACAGTGAGAGAGAAAACACACAGAAAGAGAATGCACAGAGATCGACAGAGAGAGGGGTACAGAGTGAGAGTGCACACAGAGCACACACAGAGAGCGAGAGAAAGCACCCAAACAGAGTGCACAGAGAGAAAGAGAGTGTGCAGACTACGAGAGAGTGCGCAGACAAAGAAAGAGTGCACAGACAGAAAGAGCACAGACAGCGCACAAAGAGAATGCAGAGAGCACAGGGGAGGGAGATAAGCGGGAAAAATCAGGGGAGGTAGAGAGGGTGAAGAGACAACGGAGGGAGAGAGTGGGGAGAGGCCAGCAAGAGCGCCGAAAGTTGCGGGTTGGCCGACGCCTGCAATGAGAGGCAAAGCCACTCATTGCGGGGCTCATGATGAGCGCCAAACGTGCTCATCGCGAGGCCCGGAAAGCAGAGGGGGGAGAGGCTCGCAATGACCGCCGAAGGCACTCATTGCAGGGCACTAAAGTTGTGAGTTGGCCGAGGCCTTCAACAAGTGGCAAAGCCGCTCATTGCGAGACCTGTGAAATAGAGGGGGTAAGAGGCCTGCGATGAGCGGGGAAGGCGCTCATCACGAGGCCTGCAAGTTAGAGGGGGGAGAACCTTACATTGTGTGGCAAACAGCATTGCCAAGCTTCAAATTTTATTGCCGTAATTTTTGACGGGCAAGTCGCTAGTTTATAATATTTCTCTGGTTTGTTTTGCATTTTCTGTTGTTTGGATGATAATGTGTGATTTGTCAGTGTTGTAGCCCCCACAGTATCTGCCCCGAGTTCTGTCCTGACCATAAGGACATGTAAGAAGTCCCAGGGTGCAACTGTCTCATGTTTATTTGTACTAACCATAAAGACGTGTAACAAATCCCAGTGTGTGACCGTCTCATGTTTATTTGTACAGACAGTGACAAAGTGACACCATCAGTTCTCTCAGAGTTTGATCTAGAAGAAGAGACAAATATGAGGAGTCCCCGGCAGATGAAAGAGGAGGAAATGCCTGTAAATATCAGTGAAGGTGAGTGATACATTATTTATACAGGACTTTAATAAATATTATATGTGGGACACAATAATTGGTGGGAGCCTTAAGTGACATTAGTTAAACTGTTGATGACCGTATTTAATCAAATACTTACTACCTACATCACAATTCACATTTTAATTTGTAATCCTGAAATCAATATTATGTATACAAATTACGAATATTAAAGACCACTACAGTGTAATATGTATAATTTGCTGCTTGGAAAGCTTTACTTGATAATGTGCAAAATGTTTTTACACAGTTTATAATAAATAATTACAGCCCTTAATGTTTACCTATTTTATTCAGTTTTGTTTAAATAATGTCAAACATTATTAATTGTCTGTGAAGAGATTAGAGACCAACATAGAGTGAGAGGAGCATAATACATAGATTCAATCTGTATTAACTTCTGTTATCAAAAATACTGTTCAAATAGCCCCTTGGTAATATCACTGCCACTCATGCTACATACAGACTACAAGTCTGTAATGGAATTGTCACGAACCCCAGGACAGTTGGACTTTTGGTCTGGCCACTGGACCCTGATATAATTTAGACACCTGACCAATTGAATGAAAGTGCTATTATGATGGCTATTAGGAACTTGTGAAAGATTTTACCACCTTTTGACTTGTTATGTTGTGCGGTGTTGTTTTTAAGCTCTGGTTGTATGCCCTCGACCTCTAAGGCTCTTTCCCACCGGGTAATTTGAGCCATTATTTTGTTTTGGGGTGCAACTATTGCATTAAGCGAATACAAATATTCCCTTCCTTGTGTTCGGGACTTCAGGGCTCACAGTATCCTATCAACCCCTGCTGTGCCCAGATCCTAATCAAAGTTAGTTTATAGCTTGGGCTGTAGACTCCTCTGCACCAAACTAGGGAAATAGACAGGCTAATGCTGGGTCCTTGGAACCAGTCCTAGTCCACGTGGGGGTATTAAAATTGTGTTTGTATTAGGAAGTGGCCCATTGCTGATTGGGCCAAAACCCGTATAAAATGATGCACTGGAAAAAATAAAGACAATGCTCTGTTTTGGACACATACAGTTGCATACCTTGACAGAAATTGGGAAATCTGTGCATTTATTTTGAAAATATGACTGATCATGCAAAAAAAAATATTTTATTGAAGGATAGTGATCATATGAAGCCATTTATTGTCACATAGTTGTTTGGCTCCTTTTTAAATCAAAATGATAACAGAAATTTAGAGTTTCATTTAGAAGAAAGTATGTTATTTTTGAATCAGAAATGAATTTCTGCAACTTGTCTTGGAACCCGGTAACTTGGCCTGAAATTGCCAAATCTGGTTAAGCCTTCCTATGTGCGGGGATACAACCTGTGAGTAGGATTGGTCTCTTTGACCTTCTCCAGCGGGTTGTGGCAGGAATCCTACATGATACAGTCAGAGTCATCTAAATATAAAGTTTCTCTAAAATGCTTTTATGCTCCTGTCTTGCATATCTGCTAATGTTGTTATTTTGTTACATCACAATCCTGTGAAGATTTTACCAAACTACACTGGCCCTTTAAAGCTAAGTTGTATTATTTGTCACCTGAATGCATATAACTAGATGTAATGTCTAATTCTGTTGTTGGGTGTTTCTGATTTTCTTTGATATTGTTTGTCCTTCCTCATATTGAGAATCTTGGAATTGTGGAAAATATATAATTTAATATTATTATTAACTTTTATTTGTAGCGCGCCAACATATTCCGTAGCGCAATACAGGGGATAAAAAACAAGGAAAAATACAGCAATAACAACCTTCCAAAAATGGAGGACCCTGTCGTGAGCTTAGAATCTTTGCAGAAAATGCTTTTTCCCAAAGCATCCTAGAAAACTGGAAACTCGCCACTTACAATCTAAAGGGAATGGAAGGGACAGAAACCGGGGAAAGATTAAACAGATAAGGAATAACAAGGGTCAGAAGGCAAGTGAAAGTTAAAAAGGTTTTCCATTTAGTGGGAGAGAGAAGGAACAGAGGTGAGGGCTCTAGCATTTAATATGTTTAATATGTTATAACAAAAATATAACATTTCATAATTGGGGGTCAGTTGCTTTTTTTTTAAATATCAATTGTTTTTAGTACCAGACAAAAATTTTAAAAAAAAGATGTCACTTTTCATGTCTTATCTATCTAATGGGATCCTTGGAGTTCACAGACCCCAATTTAGAAAATTCTGCCTCAAGAGATAATTATCTGAATACAAGAAACGTTATTTATTAGCAGTCTGAATCTGGTTTTATAACTAGATAGACCATGTTATTTTAATGTGTATAATAAAACTCTATAATTAATTCTCTATTGGACAAACAGGACCAGACAATTACAGTCTGCACATTATGACAGTTAAAGAGGAAAAACACTGTGAGAGAGAAGAAGACGGAGATAATCAACAAGATATAATTAATTCCAATCCATGTGAAGGTGAGTGACATATATATCCCTAATAAAATAATTTAATAATGTAATTTGGATGTGTGTAATCAAATAATTCAATATAATTCATAATATAATCCATTTATCTATGTCTATGTAGGACCTTTAGATGTGAAGCCTTCAAGTTTCTTCAAGGTTGAACAAGAAGAGCTGAATATAAGAGATCAGCAGCAGGTGAAGGAGGAGGAGAGTCCTGGAAATATTAGGGAAGGTGAGTAATTAACACTAAATAAAAAGTAACAATAAAATATTTAAAGGCACACTGTTATCCAAACAAGAAGTTTTTTTTTTATCTAAAAGATCATTGAAACATTATAGATTGCATTCGTTTTTGTATTTCTAGAGTAAATAATTCCTGAGATGTACTGCATTGTTTGTGCAGCTCTTGTATGCTAGTGTGCAGTTCAGTTTATTAATGTATTGCTCTGAGTGCCTGATAAGGGTGGGGAGAAAAGGTTCTAGGGTTTAATGGGGTACACAGATAAAATCTGTATTCATTTCTGTTCATGCTCTGAATTAGTGATTAGTAATATCCTGTTATTATTTTTAGTAATGTGTAATACAGATTTGTATAAACCATCACGATAAGCTCAAGGAGTTATTTATTATTATTTACCATTAAACTGTGAGCTCAGCACCTTTTGCACACAGATGTTCTCTAAGGACTCTGCACATACATTCACCCCACTTACCTCATTCCATATATTGGTGAATACATCAACTGTATGTGACACTTTCCTGTATGCTTCCATCATCCATTGGAGGGACTTGTCTCTGGCCCCATAATTTGAATAACAATGACACTAGAATCTATTAACTTGCAAGGGAAGTGGCTATAAAATAGTCCTAACATAATAACCCCCTCCATTCAATTAAATAAATCCAATGACCATTAACTGATAAATGATATGTTAAATATTTGTATAAACTGATATAGAGCTTTGTACAAATATCTCAGTCAGTCTAGTTTCTATTTTACTTCTCCATCTATGGGGAGGTTAGTAGGAACTTGGATCAGGGCAACTTATTGGATGTATTCTTTTTGGATTTTGCAAAGGCCTTTGATACAGTGCCACATGGAAGACTACTGTGCAAATTAAGGGATACAGGAATTGCAGAAAATTTATGCTTATGGATTGAAAACTAGCTAAACAATTGGAAGCAAAAGGTTGTTGTAAATGGAACATACTCAGATTGCACTAATGTGGTAAGTGGGGTTCCTCAGGGTTCAGTATTAGATGCTCTCCTTTTTAAAATATTTATTAATTCCTTAGAAGTAGGACTGGAAAGTATTGCCTCCATTTTTGCTGATGACCCTAAGTTGTGCAAGGTAATAAAATCAAAAAAATTACGTACTTTATCTCCAAAGGGATTTGCATAAATTAGAGAAATTGGCAACTAAATGGCAGATGAGATTTAATACGAATAAATGTAATGTTATGCAATGTATAATCCTAATGGAGAAAATCTAGGGGTATCCTATACTGAAAGAGATTTTGGAGCTTGTGGACAACTAGGTAACAGTGCTCAATACCAAGCAGCATCTGCAAAGGCAAATAACATATTAGCATGTATTAAGAAGGGTACGCCCTCGCTTGGAATATAGAGTCCAATTTTGGGCACCTCTTCATAAAACGGAGCTGGAAAAACTACAGAGAGTTGCAACAAAACTAATAAGGGCTAACTAATAAGGGCTAACATATGAAGAAAGACTAACCAAATTAAACTTTTTTTCTCTAGAAAAAAGGCATTGAAGAGGGGATATGATGATTATGATAATCTTATATAAATATATCCAGAGCCACTATAAAGAGCTGGCAAGTGAACTTTTTGTGCCAAGGGGTTTTCAACTGACAAGAGGACATACTTCAAGGTTAGACGTAAAAAGATTTCACCTTAAAGAAAGGAAAGGGTTTTTTACAATAAGGGTGCTAAAACTGTGGTGGTGACAGCTGATTTGATAGATAACTTTAAAAAGGGTTTGGATATATTTTTAAATAAAAAATACATTCAGTGTTAGCCTTGTTAATTAGAGAGGAAGTATTGATCCAGGGAGAAATCTGATCTGGAGGAATCTGAGATCAGGAAGCAATTGTTTTTTTCTTTTGACACAACTGGCAAAGTTCCACTGATTTTTTTTTCTGTCTGTTTGTCTTTCTCTGGATCAGTTAACAATTAATCTGCATATTGCAGATCAGAGGAGATCTAAAAGCTTGAACTTGATGGACTAAAAGTATTTTTTCCAACCTCAATTATTATGTAACTCAGTAACTATAGTTACTGTTGGCTAATACATTAATGTAATACGCATGGCAATACCACCAGGCAAATCAGTTTAATATTATGGTAAATTTTCTTGCTTCTGTTTCCTGCAGGTGGATCCATGACACGAACTATTAAGGAAATACACCATATTTCCCTTAATTCACCAGGCTGTGTAGTGGAAGACTTCAGTGTTTCACATGGAGAGATGAGTAGAGAACCAAAAAGCAAGAGTCTGAGTATATCTATTGTTACGCATAAAAGACCTCACAATGGTAGACCATTTACATGTACTGAGTGTGGGAAACGTTTCACCCGGACAGCAAATCTCAATGAACATAAGAGAACGCACACAGGAGAAAGACCATTTACATGTTCTGAATGTGGGAAAAGTTTCAGGCAGGCCTCAAGACTTGGCGTTCATATAAGAATCCACACAGGAGAAAGACCATTTGCATGTTCTGAATGTGGGAAAGGTTTTAGGCAGGCTTCAGATCTGAATAATCATAAGAGAGTACACACAGGAGAAAGACCATTTGTATGTTCTGAATGTGGGAAATCTTTCACTCAGAACTCAGGTCTCAATCTACATAAGAGAAATCACAAAGGAGAAAAACCATTTGCATGTTCTGAATGTGGGAAAAGTTTCAATCAGCCTTCAAAACTCAATGTTCATATAAGAACTCACACAAATGAAAGGCCATTTGTATGTTCTGAATGTGGGAAAGGTTTCAGTCAGATTTCAGAGCTCAATAATCATAAACGAACTCACACAGGAGAAAAACCATTTACATGTCCTGAATGTGGGAAAGGCTTCAGTCATGCCTCACAATTCAATAATCATAAGAGAACTCACACAGTAGAAAAACCATTTGTATGTTCTGAATGTGGGAAAGGCTTCAGTCATGCCTCGCAACTCAATTATCATAAGAGAACTCACACAGGAGAAAAGCCGTTTGCATGTTCTGAATGTGAGACAAGTTTCAGTCAGGCATCAAGTCTCAATATTCATAAGAGGACTCATACAGGAGAAAGACCATTTGTTTGTTCTCAATGTGGGAAATGCTTTACCAATACCTCAAGTCTCAATCAACACAAGAGAATTCACACAGGAGAAAGATTATTTAGTTGTTCTGATTGTGGGAAAGATTTCATCAAGGCCTCATATCTCAAAGTTCATAAGAGAATTCACACAGGAGAAAGACCGTATGCATGTTCTGAATGTGGGAAATGTTTCCGTCAGGCATCAGGACTCACTATTCATAAAAGAACTCACACAGGAGAAAGACCATTTGTATGCTCTGAATGTGGAAAATGTTTCACTTATGCAGCAAATCTCAATCAACATAAGAAAATTCATACAGAAAGCTGACAAACAAATCAGGAAAGATCTAACCGACTTTGGCAGAGCCAGCTACCAACATCCATAGAGGAGGTATATTGACTGTTACAATACAGATACTCCTGAAGTTTCTCAAACATGCTTAATTCACTTTGAATGTGATATAAATGGAAAGTCGGGGTGGCCCAATAGACTGTCATGGCTACTATTCTTTAGGATCCCAGAACCAAAAAGGAAAATTAGTCTAGTCTACTGGTGCTTTAAGGCTATACTAATATGAAGGGGCCACAACATATCTAGCCAGTTAGCTAAAACGAAACAATGTGATCCAGTCCTGCCACAGTCAATGGGATGGTTTACAGGAAGTCTGCTTAAGCAGGCCACAGACATCCTTGAGTGGTATCGGAACTAAGTTAAGTAGGTGGTTAATAATAATAATATTAACTTGAAAGAGGATATCTATAATAACTACCTCACCTTGTGACCGCTGCGGTTAATCACTATAACACTTCAAACAGAATTCAAAACTGAACTAATTGACCTAGATAGACAATATAGCAGCCTCCTCTCTCCTTATTAAATGACTTTACTGAACCCCTGGGTATCCCACGGGACAGATATTATATGTGTTACTTTTGACTGTATGCATGAGTTGATGAGCCTTGACTTCAATGAAAGCTTGTAGCCTAGGCCAGGGATCCCGTAGCACATTCTCATTTGTACTAGTTAAAATTCACATCCCTGTGTACTTGCATTTCTTCAGGCCCTCCGTCCCCTCTTTATTTCTGCTAATCTTCCCTATGCACCATACCTGGCAGGTGGTAGCCCAATAGCCACATCCCCTTGCATGACACTAATACTTTCTATATTATATTCTAAAGAAGTTGACACTTTTCTTATTGGTTCTTTTGAAATCTCCAGCATGGCTGACATCTTTTCAATTGCCCCGCCAGGTTTACAACCAATAGCAAAAGCACTGACACAAAGATCCAGCTGACTGGACAACATTGAGGAGGATGAGGGAAATTAAAACCTTGTTAAATACTCCTCCAAGGTTCGCATGCACTGTTTACCCAAGTTAATATGTAAACATTTGGCATTGTTTAAATATGTATAAAAACCTCAAGTGTGAAATAAAGTGTATGCCCTGTTTTGGAGGAATATTTGCTTCAAAACTGTATTTCTCTCTGGGAAATCTCTGTGAGTGGGATCAACGTTACTATCCTGCAGCGCTTCTCTTCTACCTTTACAGGTGATCATAGTCTGTGTGTCAAATGTAAGTCTGACTCTCAGTGAATCTAGGGAGCTCAGCACTCCAAGCACATCTGTCAGCCACTGCCCCTCTGAGCTTCCTCAAGGTCATGTTAATTGCTTGAATGACCTCATCTATCCATCTCCACCTCTGCTGTCTCCTTCCTTGTGTGCCTTCAATATTTCTCTACATCAGAGTCTTCCCATACTGAATTGAGCTTTGGCCCAAAGTATCACAATGGTGTTTTCCTACAGGATGCGACAGGGATTATAATAATTTCCAATTATTCTGTAGAACTAAATAAACAAGCATATATTTATTTGCAGCAGAGGACTTTACTTTCCTCTCCAGACACATCAGCAACAGGCCCAACAATTTTGGCTCAAAGTATCACAATGGTGGTTTCCTACAAGACGAGACAGGGACTATAATAATGTCCAATTATTCTGTAGAATTAAATAAATAAATGTGTGTATACCGCACCCGCATATAAGCCGCACCCGCATAAAAGCCACACCTGTAAAATTAAAGGGGAAAAGAATAGAAAAAAGATAATACTTAAATATAAGCCGCACCCTTAAAATTGGAGAGAAAAAGACTCTCTCCAAGTGATCAGCCATTGCAAGCAACATGCTTTATAATTAGTACTGTAACTTTTTTTTTGCAGGTTACAGGCCTTACAGGATGTTAGAATCACTAAAACTGTAAATCGATATTCAATTGCTACAATACCGCAGTCTCAAGCACGCAAATCGGCGCCCTTAACTCGCAATCGCGCAAACCGGCTGTAATTTTACGTTCGCAAATATAAGCCGCACCCGTAACTCGCAAACTCAAAAATCGGGAAAAAAGGTGCGGCCTATATTCGGACCTATACGATATATATATATATATATATATATATATATATATATATATATATATATATAGTTACATAGCTACATAGTATTTAGGGTTGAAAAAAAACTTGCATTCCATCAAGTTCAACCTTTTAAGATTTCCTCTGATCTGCAATATGCGGATTAACTATTAATTAATTAGTTGTATACAAAAAAATCAATTCCCTCCTGATCCCAGACACCAGCGACCGGACTTCTCCCTGGATCAATACTGCCTCTCTAATTATCCATGATAACCCTGAATTCCCTTTTTAATTAGAAATAAATCCAGTCCCCTTTTAAAGTTATCTATCGGATCCGCTGTCACCACCTCCTCTGGTAGACAATTCCACAGATTAACCACCCTTACTGTGAAGAACCCTTTTCTTTCTTTAAGGTGGAATCTTTTTACTTCTAACCTCAAGGGATGTCCTCTTGTCAGTTGAAAACGTCTTGGCACAAAAAGCTCCCTTGACAAATCTTTATACTGACCCTGGATGTATTTATATAAGGTAATCATATCTCCTCTTAGACGCCTTTTTTCTAGAGAAAATAAGTTTAATTTGGTTAGTCTTTCTTCATAACTTAGCCCCTCCATTCCCCTTATTAGTTTTGTTGCCCTCTTCTGTACCTTTTCCAGCTCTAAAATGTCCTTTTTATGAAGTGGTGCCCAAAATTGTCCTCCATATTCCAAATGAGGGCGTACTAGAGATTTGTATAGTGGCAGAATTATATTTGCTTCCCTTGCTTCTATACCCTTCTTAATACATGCTAATATTTTATTTGCCTTTGCAGCTCAAAAGTTTGCATACCCTGGCAGAAATTATTACATTTTAGCATTTAATTTGAAAATTTGACTGATCGTGCAAAAAAAATATTTTATTGAAGGATAGTGATCATATGAAGCCATTTAAATCATAATGATAAACACTATATAATGTAAAATAAAAATATGTAGGAGGTCTAATCACCCTTCTATAAAATATCTGCCCCTTTACCGAAATAAATGAAAAGCCCCCTTTTCATCTAGACCTCCACTTGTTATTGTGGGCCCCAGTGCTTTGAACCTGCTATACTAGCATTAGCTCCACAATTGTTTTAGTGTACGTGTATGAGGGATGCTGGACACAGGTGAGTGTACATAAAGGGTTACGGTTTAGCTTAGCCGAAATTGATAGGGAGAATAAAACCTGGAAAACAGTGAAACAAAACCAACTGATGGTTTCTGCTAAGTTCTGTTGAATCCTATTTGGACTAGCCAATAACATTGCCTTAGTTGGTCATCAAACTCTGTTTTCACTGCAGGCTATAAAGAGATGTATTGCTGACAATGCAGCCATTATGTAAGATAAAATAGCCTCTTTACTAAAGGTATTCTCCTAAGGTATATAATGCAACATATAGCTTTAAGGTTCTGTTAACAAAATTGATGTTGAATGCATAAGAGACCTGTAAAGATATAAACTGCAATGTACTTTCAAAAGTGTGTACTGTATATTATTGTATATATTTGGATAACTTTTTTAGAATTATGTCATTTTCCATGGTTTGTAGTATTTCGTTTTATGAGGTTCTAGCTCATGTAATAATTCTGTGAATGTCAGACTGTGGGCCCTATTAAATTTGCTGATTTGGAGTTCCTGAAGGAGACTGCAAAAGTTACAGCTATTTAATTGGTCTATTATAGCTATCCACAATCGATCCTCGGGTTACAGGCGGAATAACCCTATGGGCTGTCAAAATCTGAACTCCGTTCCAGCTAAGCCTTTGATCTGTCAACCCTGTAAATGTTACAATCGCTATTACATTGCTCCAATTCACCAAAGACACACTGGCGTTTAAACCCGTAAACAGCAAATGTAGCCAAAAATAATATGGCCTCCAAATAGGACCCGCAATGGGTATACAGGCAAGTCCTTAACACTGTAATAGACAATATAAATACACCACTGGACTTTAAAATATGGGTAAAGCAATGAAAGGCATTACAATTACTTGCACAACAATCCTCAAATAAAAATGTGGCATTTAAAAAATATATATGTTTTATCATATGTTGGAATGGTCATGCATATGCCAATATGAAAAGCCTTGCTGCAAGATGCAAAAAAACAATTAAAGACATACAACCTGATTAAATTGCAACACAAAAACATGAACCTGCCTCCCATATTAACCCTTTCTCACTCACAGAGGCTCCCGTGGATCCAAAATATAAAAATGATTGCATATACATCTCGCTCATCACATCCCCATTGGGAAGAGAAATAGTGGCCAAATTACACCTCCACATCACATATATCAAGTACCAGGATAACATTTTAGATTTGGTTGTTCAGTCCTTCACTTGTGTCCGACTCTCTGTGACACTATGGATTGCAGCACATTCAGCTAGATCTCTGTTCTTTTTCACAAGGTTTGGATGCCAAAGATACTGGAGTGGGTTGACAGTTCCTTCTCCAGTTAACCTCTCTGCTATGACCTTGCCCACCTAGAGTGACCCTACCTTGTATAGCTCACATCTTCATTGAAGTACAGAAGCCCCTTCACCACTACAAGGTAGCAATACAGAAGGGGACCAGGTGAACATACACCACACTAATCTACTCTAACCCACCAGGAAGGGGTGCAAACACACATGGAGGCTATACAGAGGCATACGGAGCAACAGCCAAACCACCAACATCAAGGATAATCTCCACTACGCCCATCCTGGAAAGTCCCACAACATTGCTGGTGGCCATGTACCAAGATATCTACTCATTATCATTTGATGAAATCCCATAAGGTGTTTTGCTATCAATCAATTTACATTATCACCTGTCATATTCTTATCAGCACTTCAGGGGAATGTTGATACTCCACAGTATCACAAATTGGATGTGTAATGTGTATTAACCCTATATTATTAAATATGATATCTTAATATATATTATTATTTAATATATAATCATATTATTGTGGTAAGTGGGGTTCCTCAGGGTTCAGTATTAGGTCCTCTCCTTTTTAACATATTTATTAATGACTTAGAGGTGGGACTGGAAAGTAGTGTCTCCATTTTCGCTGATGACAACGTTGTGCAAGGTAATTAAATCAGAAAATTATGTACTTTCCCTCCAAAAGGATTTGCATAAATTAGAGGAATGGGCATCTAAGTGGCAGATGAGATTTAATATGAATAAATGTAAAGTTGTGCATCTGGGAAGGAAAAATAGCCATGCAATTTATAATCTTAATGGAGCAAATGTAGGGGTATCAGACATTGAAAGGGATTTGGGAGTGCTTGTGGACAACCACCTAGGTAACAGTGCTCAAAGCCAAGCAGCAGCTGCAAAGGCAAGTAAAATATTAGCATGCATTAAGAAGGGTATAGAAGCAAGGGAAGCAAATACAATTCTGCCACTATACAAATTCCAATTACACCATCATTTGGAATATGGAGTACAATTTTGGGCACCACTTCATAAAAAGGACATTTTAGAGCTAGAAAATGTACAGAGGAGGGCAACAAAACTAATAAGGGGAATGGATGGGCTAAGTTATGAAGAAAGACTAACCAAATGAAGCTTATTTTCTCTAGAAAAAAGGTGTCTAAGAGGAGATATGATTACCTTATATAAATACATCCAGGGTAAATATAAAGATTTGTCAGGGGAGCTTTTTGTGCCAAGAGGCTTTCTACTGACAAGAGGATATCCTTTGAGGTTAGAACTAAAAAGATTCCACCTTAAAGAAAGAAAAGGGTTCTTCACATTAAGGGTGGTTAATCTGTGGAATTCTCTACCAGAGGAGGTGGTGACAGTGGATTCGATAGATAACTTTAAAAGGGGACTGCATGTATTTCTAATTAAAAAGGGAATTCAGGGTTATCCTGGATAATTAGAGAGAGAGTATTGATCTAGGGAGAAATCCGTCCGCTAGTATCTAGGGTCAGGAAGGAATTATTTTTTTTCCCCTTTGAGACGATTTTTTTTTTCTGTTTGCCTTCCTCTGGATTAATTAATAATCAAAATAAATAAATAAGTGATTAATAATTAATTAACAACTAATTAATAACTAAACCGCATATTGCAGATCAGAAAAAATCTTAAAAGGTTGAACTTGGTGGACTGAAAGTCTTTTTTCAACCTTAATTAATATGTAACTATCACCTATATGTATTAATCGCTTGCATAGTAACTAGGGCTCATTAGTTTACAGATATAGGAATGTAATACAAAGGGGATGTAGGTGGATGTCCCAAAACCCCAACCATTGAAAACATACTGACACAGTAATAACGGTATAACAAAGCTTTATTTATTACACAGAGCACACTCAGAAATGTCAAAGACTGTGCATTAATATCATGGGTGTGGTGTGGGCAGATCCCGGAAGGGCAAAGGGCTTTTTGTCAAAAAGGGACACCTAACAGGTAAAATGTTATACTGCATAATAAGGATAATGCATAGCATCTGCTAGGGACATATGTGGTCATAACGCCACAGTACCCATAATCGTATGACAAATTGGAACATCATATATCACCACATTTTTTAAAGAGGTAACCATTAATGAGCTGGTATTACAGTACAGTGTTTCTTGCTCTGCACATTAAAATAAACCAGTTAACATAAACGTCATCTGCGAGCATTGATAACCATACTGATTCTGTCCTGTACAATGGTCGGCCTTGTGCTCCAGGGTAAGAATGAAAGTATTTGAGTTTCTCTACACAATTGACAGCCATGTGTTTCCATATCCTGCATGCGATTCCAACACGTGCTCTGCTGGATCTGCTGGGCAGTGTTTGAGACTGACCAATCTGTGACATCTTCCCAGCAATGGTTGTTAACATGCAGATGGGGGACCCTGTACTTTGCCACAGCCTCTTGCCCTCCCAACTGTGCCTGTGGTTTCTGGCCTCCCTGTTCTCTCCCTGGGGCTGGTCCCTCATCCCCACTACCTCCCCACCTGGGATCAAGCCCCTGACCCTCTGCCCCTACTCCTTGTGTGCCTACATCTGGGGACACACCCTTCCCTCCCTCCTGCTCTCCTACACCTCTACCTGACCTGCCTCTTCCTCATCTTCCTCTCTCCACATCTCTACCTTTCCTTCTCTCCTTCTCTGTGTGATCCCCTCTCTCTCCTCCTCCCCTCCTCTACCCTCCTAGATATTATCCAATAAACATAAGGATAAATCAATATAATATATATGTCTATGAGGTAAAACAAGAATGTGTGTATTATTTATATTATAGTATGGGTATGGGGGAAGGGGGTAGGTGGGGGTGTAGATATGCTGGGACCTATAGCTATGTGTACGTATTAATCTATGTGTGTGAATTATGTGATATCAGTAATTATGTGTGTTGTCAATTATGTGGTAATATATCAGTGGTCAAAATAACAAAAACTCACAAAACAGCTCCTTTTCTCTCTCTCTCTCAATCTCCAAAGCTCAGAAACCCACCAATGCCTAGACCTATGTGTTGACTTTCTCAGTTACAGCACAGTCAAGGACTTACAGTTTCCAGTAGCTTTTAAAGGCCTTTCCCTCCGCGTTCATTGGCGTTCCCTTGTTTCTATTGTCTTTGAGTCCTGCGTCGCACTCTGTAAATACTTGTTTTGATTGGAACAGCATCTATTCCAGCCCACTAACAGCTTGCAAGCGCAGGAAGGTTTTGCAGCTTTGGCCCTTTGGTTGCGGCCTTGTTCAATTTAATCGCTCTGTAACTCCAGCAAATTTCAAGCCCATAGACAGACGGTTAGTATGACGGCCACTGCGGGCTTGGAATTTAATAGGTCCCTGTGTGATGTTATATAGTATTGTGCCATTTTTCCCTCAGGTTCTGTGTGGACTGCATTTTCTGACATGGCCTGCGATCGAGGGGTTAAAAAGTCAGTTGGAACTGTGTGATGTAATCAGTAATGTGAAGTCAGTTATTAAAGTTTGCTCTGTTGAAAGGTACATAAGCAAAGTGTATCTGTCATATTAGCGTGATAAACTAGCCTGCTCGTAGGCTGTCTTCCTGCTAGGTCCTACTCGAAAGGGACCTACGCATGTTCCTAATCCTGTGTTCCTGGTATTCCGAACATGTCCCTAGAGAATCCAGCTGATTGCTGAGATTAACAGAACCCTGGACTGTGAACACTCTAGGGGTGTTCCTGTAATTGAAAGCAGTAAGGGTTGGGTTCACTTGGTCCCCTCACCCCTGGATTGTGAAACTTTAATAAGGAAGGAGGAGAGAGTAAGTTATACATTGTAAAATATGGCTTATATAGAGCAATTTGTCACCATCTGAAGACAGTTGGTAAAACAACGCCAAACACTGTTGTCAAAGCAGCTTGTTACCATACTGAATTGTTATAGGGGGGTGATAGCATAAAATCTAGCATAAAAAAGCCAAATAGCTGGGATTCTCCAAGGAGTTGAGAATGTCCCAAGGAGTCTCCATGAAGCACTGGTGCTAAGAAGTCCAGGTGATCTGTGGATTCCAGAGGAGCAGATACTGACTTTTAGGAGTAGTATTTAGCAATATTATAGTTTAATGTTTCTTTATATGCCAGTGTAAAATGTATAAGTGTCCTTTTTGTAAATATTGTTGTTTCCCAATTGTCTGTTTGTCTAAACCAGGGGTTCCCAAAGTGTGTACTGTGGCTCCCTGGTGCGCCGTGACTGTGCAACAGGGGCGCCGCTCACACTTGCCCAAATTATTGCGTCATGAGGGAGACCAGCAGTGTGCTGTGGGGCTGTACAGGGTGTGTGTGGAGTGGTGTAGGAAGGGTGTGACAAAAATGCCCCCCTGCATTTTCCTTCCCCCAGCTCTCTCCAGCCTGTAAGAGCCAGTGTGTCCTTCCTGTGTCTGTAATAGCCAATGTGCACAGCCTCTGCCTGTAATAGCCAAGGTGTCCAGCCTTTAAGAGCCAATGTGCCCTTCCTGTGCCTGTAATAGCCAAGGTGTCCAGCCTTTAAGAGCCAATGTGCCCTTCCTGTGCCTGTAATAGCCAGTGTGCCCAGCTTGTGTCTGTAAGAGCCAAAGTGTCCAGCCTGCAATAGCCAAAGTTTCCAGCTTCTCCCTGTAATAGCCAATGTGCCCAGCTTGTGTCTGTAATAGCCAGTGTGCACAGTTTGTGTCTGGCTATTACAGGGTGGGCACGTTGCCTGTTACAGAGACAGACTGGGCACATTGGCTAATGCAGGCACAGGCTGGGCACGTTGCCTGTTACAGAGACAGACTGGGCACATTGGCGATCTCAGGCAGAGGCTGGACACTTTGGCTATTACAGGGTGGGCACGTTGGCTATTACAAAGTGTCCAGCCTCTGCATGCATTAGCCAATGAGCCCAATCTGTGTCTGTAATAGCCAATGTGCCCAGCTTGTGTCTGTAATAGCCAACATGCCCACCCTGTAATAGCCAAAGTGTCCAGCCTCTGCCTGAAATAGCCAATGTGCCCAGTCTGTGTCTGTAATAGCCAACGTGCCCAGCCTGTGCCTGCATTAGCCAATGAGCCCAGTCTGTGTCTCTAATAGCCAATGTGCCCAGCTTGTGTCTGTAATAGCCAAAGTGTCCAGCCTCTGCCTGTAATAGCCAATGTGCCCAGTCTGTGCCTGTAATAGCTAAAGTGTCCAGCTTCTGCCTGTAATAGCCAAAGTGTCCCGCCTGTAAGAGCCAATGTGCCCATCCTGTACCTGTAATAGCCAATGTGCCCAGCTTGTGTCTGTAATAGCCAAAGTGTCCAACCTGTAAGAGCCAATGTGCCCTTCCTGTACTGGTAATAGCAAATGTGCCCATTCTGTGTCTGTAATAGCCCAAAGTGTTCAGCCTGCAATAGCCAATGTTGCTTGCCTGTGCCTGCAATAGCCAAAGTGCCCAGCCTGTGCCTGATTAGCCAATGTGCCCAGTATGTGTCTGTAATAGCCAATGTGCCCAGCCTGTAAGAGACAATATGTCCAGCCTGTGCCTGTAATATCCAATGTGCCCAGCATGTATTTAAGTGCTACTGTGGGAGAGGGGAGAGAAGGTGGAGATGGAGACAAAGAAGCGGGAGAGAGAGAAGAGGGGGAGAGAGAAGAGTGAAGGAGAAGAAGGGGATGTGAGAGAGAAGGAAGATGTGAGAGAGAAGGGAGGGTGAGAGAGAGAAGGGGGCATGTGAGAGAGAAGGGAGGGTGAGAGAGAGAAGGGGGCATGTGAAAGAGAAAGGAGGGTGAGAGAGGGAAATGAGGGTAAGAGAGAGAAGGGGGTGAGAGAGAGAAGGGGGTGAGAGAGAGAAGGAAGGGTGAGAGAGAGAAGGAAGGGTGAGAGAGAAGGGCGGGTGAGAGAGAAGGGCGGGTGAGAGAGAGAAGGGAGGGGGAGTAAGAGAGAGAGAACATTTTTGTAATAATTCACATTTATTTTTTTATAAGTAATCAGACCGAAGAAGTTTGGGAACCACTGGTCTAAACCCATTGTGTAACAGTATTTTGATTTATGTAGAATATATCCTTTTAATTATAAGTTATTTGTCTATTATTTGTTATTGTATCTATTGAAATTATATATTAATTTCTTACACATTGCATTACAGATAACACAATACATGGGATATGGACATGTTGGCACCCCGACCTTTGGGCGCACAAGACATACGCGCTGTGATTTGCACGCCAACAAATGCGCACACCAACAGAGGGGGAAGGGAGAAGGGGAAAAGAAACAGAAGAGGGAGAGGGGGGGAAAGAGACACAGGGAGGGAAAAGGGGGAAGAGACACAGGGGAGGGAGATAGGGGAAGAAGACACAGAGGAGGAAGAAAAAAGACACAGGGGTGGGAGAAAGGAGACACAGAGGAGGAGAAGGGAGAAAGGAGAAACAGGGAGGGAGGGGAGGGAAATAGACACAGGGGAGGGAGATGGGGGAAGGAGGCACAAGGGAGGGAGGGGGGAAGGGGCACAGGGAAGGGAGAAGGGGAAAAGAAACAGAAGAGGGAGAGGGGGAGAAAGAGACACGGGGAGGGAAAAGGGCGAAAAGAGACAAAGGAGGAAGAAAAGAGACACAGGGGAGGGAGAAAGGAGACACAGGGGAGGAGGAGGGAGAAAGGAGAAATGGGGAGGGAGGGGGGAGAAAGGAGGCACAGAGGAGGGTGTGGAAGGAGACATGGGAGGGAGCGGGGAACAGAGACACAGGGGAGAGTTACGGGGAAGGAGACACAGGGGAGGGAAATGGGGGAAGGAAACACAGGGGAGGGAGGGGGAAGAGACACAGGGGAGGGGGAAAGGAGACAGGAGGGAGAGGAGGGAAAAAAGACACACAGGAGGGAGAAAGGAGACACAGGGAGGAAGAGCAAGGAAGAAATGAGGCACAGTGGAGGAAGAGACACAAGGGAGGGAGAGAGGGAAAAAGACAGGGGAGGGTGATGGGGGAAGAAGACACAAGGGGAAGGAAAGGGTGGAAGAGACAGGGGAGGGAGAGGGGGGTGGAAGAGACACAGGGGAGGGAGAGGGGAGACATGGGAGGGAGGAGGTCAAAAGACACAGGAGGGAAAGGTAAGGAGACACAAGGGAGGGAGATTGGGAAGAAGACACAGTGGAGGGAAGGGGCACAGGTGAGGGAGAGGGGGGGGAAAGACAGGAGAGAGAGAGGTGGAGAAAGAGGCACAGGGGAGGGAGATGTGGAAAGAAGACATGGGGAGGGAGAGGGCGGAAAAGACACAGGGGAGGAAGAGGGGGTGTAAGAGACACAGGGGAGGGAGAGGGGGAGAGACATGGGATGGAGGGGGGGAAAGCAACACGTGGAGGGAGTGTGGAGGAAAAAAGACACAGGGGAGGTAGATGGCGGAAGGAGACACCGGAGGTAGATAGCGGAAGGAGACACCGGAGATAGATAGCGGAAGGAGACACCGGAGGGAGACGGAGAAAGGAGACACAAAGGAGGAAGAAAAGAGACACAGGGGAAGTGGAGGAAGAAAGGCAAAACAATGGGAGGGAGGGAGAAAGGATACACAGGGAAGGCAGAGGGAGAGGGAAAGGAGACACAGGGGAGGGAGAGGGTGAGAAAGGACACACAGGGGAGGGAGAGGGGGGAAGAGACACAGGGGAGGGGATGAAAAGACAGGGTAGGGAGATGGGGAAGGAGATATAAGAGAGTGAGAGAGGGAAAAGACACAGAGGAAGGGGAGGGGGTGGAAGAGACACAGGGGAGGGAGAGGTGGGAAAGAGACACGGGAGGTATGGGCAAAGAGACACAGGGGAGGGACAGAGGTGGAAGGAGACACAGGGGAGGAAGATGGGGGTGGAAGGAGACATGGAAGGGAGAGGGGGAAAGAGACACAGGGGAGAGAGATGGGGGAAGGAGACACAGGGGACCGACATGGGGAAAGGAGACAACGGGGAGGGAGGGGGAAGAGACAGATAGAGGGATAAAGTGGCACAGGGGAAGGAGAAAGGAGACACAGGGGAGGGAGAGGTGAGAAAGGAGACACAGGGGAGGGGGAGAGGCAAAGGGGAGGGAGGGTGGGAAGAGACACAGGGGAAGAGACACAGGGGATGGAGAGGGGGTGATGAGACACAGGGGAGGGAGAGGGGGTGATGAGACACAGGGGAGGGAGATAGGGGAAGGAGACACAGGGGAGGGAGAGGGGGTGAAGAGACACAGGGGAGGGGTGAAGAGACACAGGAGGGGGAAAGAGACACAAGGGAGGGAGAGAGGGGGAAGGAGACACAGGGGAGGGAGAGAGGGAAGATACACAGGGGAAGGAGAGGGGGTAGAAGAGACACAGGGGAGGGCAAGGGGGGAAAGAGACACAGGGGAGGGCAAGGGGGGAAAGAGACACAGGGTGGTTATGGGGAAAGAGTCACAGGGGAGGGAGGGAGGGGCAAAGGAGATACAGGGGAGGAAGATGGGGTGGAAGGAGACATGGTAGGGAGAGGGGGTGAAGAGACACAGGGGAGGGGTGAAGAGACACAGGAGGGGGAAAGAGACACAAGGGAGGGAGAGAGGGGGAAGGAGACACAGGGGAGGGAGAGAGGGAAGATACACAGGGGAAGGAGAGGGGGTAGAAGAGACACAGGGGAGGGCAAGGGGGGAAAGAGACACAGGGGAGGGCAAGGGGGGAAAGAGACACAGGGTGGTTATGGGGAAAGAGTCACAGGGGAGGGAGGGAGGGGCAAAGGAGATACAGGGGAGGAAGATGGGGTGGAAGGAGACATGGTAGGGAGAGGGGAAAAGAGACACAGGGGAGAGAGATGGGGAAGGAGACACAGGGGAGAGAAATGGGGGAAGGAAACACAGGGGAGGGAGGGGGAAGAGACACAGGGGAAGAGACACAGGGGAGGGAGAGGGCGTGTAAGAGACACAGGGGAGGGAGAGGTGGAGAGGCATGGGATGGAGGGGGGGAAAGCGACACGTGGAGGGAGTGTGGAGGAAAGGAGACACAGGGGAGGTAGATGGCGGAAGGAGACACCGGAGGTAGATGGCGGAAGGAGACTGTAACGGAGCTGGGACACGCAGTCCAAAATCTCCGCTGGTATACGATAAAATACCCACGAGGCACTACAGTTTCACCATCCCCGACCTCCCATATTGGACGACACACAATTTGGGAGTCAAATGAATACTGACTTTATTTTGTTATTGCAGAAATATTTATACATCTCTTCCCACAGGCAATCCACATCCCCCATATTTGGCTGCACAATACCCATAAAGAGAACAATAGGTGGGTCACACCTCCCTGGCAACTTTGATACAATCAGACATTGATTCAATTACACCTCTTTGTTCTTATCAGAGAATTAAAACACTTTGGAAAATGCAAGGATCCTTTACAACTTTCTTATCTCTTGAATCTCTGTAATAGGATTATCTATTAGCCTAGGTCTGCAAAAGTCTGGCTAATATTCTGCAGAGCATCAACCAGCATACATATTGTAGGATCATATTTTAACCAAGAATAATCATAAAACAGGGTAAAACAGTGATGGGTTCCGCTACACACCTCCCCCGTGACCATAAGCCGGCATACACGGTCTGATCCCAACGGATCGGCCTGGGGATGTCCGGACAAAAGTATTTGTTGGTCAATTCTCTAGTTTGACAACCCATCAGCATTACTGCAATTCACATTTCCCATATCCCCAGATAGCTGGGATCTGCGCGCACAAAACCACCGAATAGCGCTCAGATCCTCTTCACACAGTTCAATTGCCATGTAGCTAAAGTCTTTCCCATAGTCTTTCATTATATGAATGGGCTCCATGGCACAGTTATCTGGGGTATCATGGTTCACACAGGGCAAGTACAGAATGCCCCCCCTGTATGTAAAGGGCCAGAATGAGTGACTTACACTCTGGTATGGCCGAACACTGGTTCCAAAGGGCAATATGTACCAGGGCCATAGTCGCAGGGCAGGAGGCTGGCAAACAGTCCTCTCCAAGCCAAGGTGGCGAAGGGCACTTCGTCACACATCTCTCCTTTGGGGGGAAGTCTAACCAGGCACCTGGATATTTTGCTGTGGTGAGGGGGCAACACGCTGAGGGGACTTGAGGGGCAGAGGCCAGCGGCACTCTGCCCTGATGCCAGCTCTTCTGCTGGTATAACCTGCAGGACCTCCTGCTCTGTACCAGGGACAAAGGGAGGGCAGAGGCCGACTGCACTCTGCCCCGCTGTCAGCTCTTCTGCTGGGGTACTTGGAACATATTCCGGCTCAGTAGCCAGGGAAACCTGGGGGTCAGTGGGGGTTAACATTTCCTCTGTTAACCCTGGGGCCACATTAGAAGTTAGCTGGGGAGGGGAGTTTTTACTTACCCCCTCCTCTGGTTGTCCCAGTGACGGTAGTTGGGGATCTGGACAAGCTGTGGGCACAGAGACCACGGTCCCATCTGCGCCGTCTGGGAGATTGGTGTCTCCCCTGGTTAGGGTAAACTGTCGCTGGGGGGGAAGGATGACACGTTCTGCCCCCTGTGTTTCACACTGCCGCTGGGGGGGAAGGACGACACCTTTGGCCCCCTGGGGTACCCACTGCCGCTGTGGAGGAAGGTAGACACCTTCTGCTCCCTGGGGTACACACTGCCGCTGGGGGGAAAGGACGACACCTTCTGCCCCCTGGGGTTCACACTGCCGCTGGGGGGAAAGGACGACACCTTCTGCCCCCTGGGGTTCACACTGCCGCTGAGGGGGAAGGAAGACACCTTCTGCCCCCTGGGGTTCACACTGCCGCTGGGGGGAAAGGACGACACCTTCTGCCCCCTGGGGTTCACACTGCCGCTGGGGGGGAAGGACGACACCTTCTGCCCCCTGGGGTTCACACTGCCGCTGGGGGGAAAGGACGACACCTTCTGCCCCCTGGGGTACACACTGCCGCTGGGGGGAAAGGACGACACCTTCTGCCCCCTGGGGTTCACACTGCCGCTGGGGAGGAAGGACGGCCCCTTCTGCTCCCTGGGGTACACACTGCCGCTGGGGGGGAAGGACGACACCTTCGGCCCCCTGGGGTACACACTGACGCTGGGGGGGAAGGCCGACACCTTCAGCTCCCTGGGGTACACACTGCCGCTGGGAAGGAAGGACGACACCTTCAGCTCCCTGGGGTACACACTGCCGCTGAGGGGGAAGGACGACACCTTCTGCCCCCTGGGGTTCACACTGCCGCTGGGGGGAAAGGACGACACCTTCTGCCCCCTGGGGTTCACACTGCCGCTGAGGGGGAAGGACGACACCTTCTGCTCCCTGGGGTACACACTGCTGCTGGGGGGAAATGATGACACCTTCGGCCCCCTGGGGTACACACTGCCGCTGGGGAGGAAGGACGACACCTTCGGCTCCCTGGGGTACCCACTGCCGCTGTGGAGGAAGGTCGACACCTTCTGCTCCCTGAGGTACACACTGCCGCTGGGGGGGAAGGACGACACCTCCTGCCCCCTGGGGTTCACACTGCCGCTGAGGGGGAAGGACGACACCTTCTGCCCCCTGGAGGGCCGGTAGAGAGACCTCGGTCCCATCTCTACCTGCCATCTGGAGGTCATCCCAGGACCAGTCAATGAAGTCTGGTTCTGCTTGTCGAGTAGGTTGGGGCTGCACAAGGCTGAGCAGGTGTTGGTAGTCCTGCTCCAGCTCCCACTCTCTCGTTACCAGGTGGGTCATGTCTTTGCTCACCTCGCCTTCATCATTCCAGACATACATGCCCATCCGGTAGTCGTAGATGTCCCAAAACCTAGACCCCTCCGTGCTGCCAAGATCAATATCGTCCTCCAAGGCATCCCATAATAAACCCGGGCCATCATAATCATCCCCCTCCGGTAAGTCGTGTTCAGCCGTCCAGGGGGTAAGTCGAACGGTATACCACCAGAGGGCCTGGTATGCGTTGTCTAGCCAGATCTCTCGCCATACCAGGGTCTCTAGTCTTGTAACCCACTCATCCAGGGGCTGCTCTCCCAATAGATACATCCGCATCGCCACACGCTTCTGTAGCCGCTGCTCATCACTGGGGAGACTCTCACCTCGCCGCCATTGGGCATCTTGCAGGGCATCATACCAGAGTTCCTTTCTTTCTGTTTCCCTGTAGTCTGTGGCCTCCTTCTCATCCTCATCATGGAACGCTGTCCGAAAACTAGCCGGTTCCATCCTGCTGTAGCCAGGGGCGCTGTACGGATACTAGCGTTGCCCTCAATCTGTACTTCACGGAATGGTGTCTCCTGTAGCTGTCCTTCTGACCGTGGGAACAATTCCACCACTTGCCAACAAATGTAACGGAGCTGGGACACGCAGTCCAAAATCTCCGCTGGTATACGATAAAATACCCACGGGGCACTACAGTTTCACCATCCCCGACCTCCCATATTGGACGACACACAATTTGGGAGTCAAATGAATACTGACTTTATTTTGTTATTGCAGAAATATTTATACATCTCTTCCCACAGGCAATCCACATCCCCCATATTTGGCTGCACAATACCCATAAAGAGAACAATAGGTGGGTCACACCTCCCTGGCAACTTTGATACAATCAGACATTGATTCAATTACACCTCTTTGTTCTTATCAGAGAATTAAAACACTTTGGAAAATGCAAGGATCCTTTACAGCTTTCTTATCTCTTGAATCTCTGTAATAGGATTATCTATTAGCCTAGGTCTGCAAAAGTCTGGCTAATATTCTGCAGAGCATCAACCAGCATACATATTGTAGGATCATATTTTAACCAAGAATAATCATAAAACAGGGTAAAACAGTGATGGGTTCCGCTACAGAGACACCGAAGGGAGACGGAGAAAGGAGACACAGAGGAGGGAGAAAAGAGACACAGGGGAGGGGAAGGGAGAAAGGCAAAACAATGGGAGGGAGGGAGAAAGGATACACAGGGAAGGGAGAGAGAAAGGAGACACAGGGGAGGGAGAGGGTGAGAAAGGATGCACAGGGGAGGGAGAGGGTGAGAAAGGACACACAGGGAGGGAGAGGGGGGAAGAGACACAGGGGAGGGGATGAAGAGACACAGGGGAGGGAGATGGGAAGGATATATAAGAGAGTGAGAGAGGGAAAATACACAAAGGAAGGGGAGGGGGTGGAAGAGACACAGGGGAGGGAGGGTGGGAAGAGACACAGGGGAAGAGACACAGGGGAGGGAGAGGGGGAGAAGAGACACAGGGGTGGGAGAAGGGGTGAAGAGACACAGGGGAGGGAGAGAGGGTGAAGAGACACAGGGGCGGGAGATAGGGGCAGGAGACACAGGGGAGGGAGAGGGAGCGAAGAGACACAGGGGAGAGAGAGGGGGTGAAGAGACACAGGGGAGGGAGAGGGGGTAAAGAGACACGGGGGAGGGGGATAGGGGAAGGAGACACAGGGGGGGAGGGGGAAGAGACACAGGGGAGGGAGGGTGGAAGAGACACAGTGGAGGAAGAGGGGGAGAGACATGGGAGGGAAGGGGAGAGAGACACGTGTAGGGAGGGTTAAAGAGACACAGGAGGGAGAAAGAAGACACAGGTGATGGAGAAAAGAGACACGGGTGGGAGGGAGAGGGAGGGAGAAAGGAGACACAGGGGAGGGAGGAGAAAGGAGACACAGGAGGGAGAGGGAGGGTAAAAGGAGACACGGTAGGGAGAGGGAGGGAGAAAGAAAACACAGGGGAGGGAGAAAGGAAGCATAGGGAAGGGAGAGGGGGAGAACGGAGACACAGCCGAGAGAGAGACACGGGGAGGGGGAGGGGGGGAAGAGACACGCAAGTGGGGGAAAGAGACAGGGGAGGGAGAGGGGAGAAAGGAGACAGGCGAGAGAGAGACAGGGGAGGGAGAGGGGGGAGAGACATGGGAGTGGGGGGAAGATACACGGGAGGGAGATGCAGGAAGGAGATACAGAGGAGGGAGATGCGGGAAGGAGATACAGAGGAGGGAGATGCGGGAAGGAGATACAGAAGAGGGAGAAAGGAGACACACAGGAGGAGGAAAGGAGATCCAGGGGAGGGGGATAGAGAAAGGAGACATAGGGGAGGGAGAGGTAGGGAAAAAGAAAAACAGGAGGGCGAGGGAGGGATGGAGAAAGGCGACACAGGGGAAGGAGAGGGGGGAGAAGACACAGAGGAGGAAGAAAGGAGACACGGGCGAGAAAGGAGGCACAGGGGAGGGAGAGAAAGGAGACACATGGGGAGGGAGAGGGGGGAAGAGACATAGGGGAGTGGGGAAATGACACAGGGGAGGTAGGGGGAAATAGACACAGGGGAGGGAGAGAGGGCAAAGGAGACACAGGGGAGCGAGAGGGAGGAAAATGAGAAAGAGACACAGGGAGGGAAAGGGGTAGGAGACACAGGAGGGAGATGGGTGAAAGGAGACACAGAGAAGGGAGAAAAGAGACACAGGGTAGGGAGAAAGGAGACACAGGAGGGAAAGGGAGGGAAAAAGGAGACAGGTGGAGAAAGAAGACACAGGGGAGGTAGAGGCAGAAGAGACACAGGGGAGGAGGGTGAAGAGACATGGGGGAAGAGACACAAGGGAGGAAGAGAGGGGGAAGAGACACAGGGGAGGGAGATGGAGGAAGGAGAAACAGGGGAGGGAGAGGGGGTGGAAGAGACACAGGGGAGGGAGAGGGGGGATAAAGAAACAGGGGAGGTATGGGGAAAGAGACACAGGGGAAGTAGAGAGGGGGAAAGGAGACACAGGGGACATGGGAGGGCGAGAGGGACATGGGAGGGAGAGGTAGGGAAAAAGAAAAACAGGAGGGCGAGGGAGGGATGGAGAAAGGAGACACAGGGGAAGGAGAGGGGGGAGAAGACACAGAGGAGGAAGAAAGGAGACACGGGCGAGAAAGGAGGCACAGGGGAGGGAGAGAAAGGAGACACATGGGGAGAGAGAGGGGGGAAGAGACATAGGGGAGCGGGGAAATGACACAGGGGAGGTAGGGGGAAATAGACACAGGGGAGGGGGAGAGGGCAAAGGAGACACAGGGGAGCGAGAGGGAGGAAAATGAGAAAGAGACACAGGGAGGGAAAGGGGTAGGAGACACGGGAGGGAGATGGGTGAAAGGAGACACAGAGAAGGGAGAAAAGAGACACAGGGTAGGGAGAAAGGAGACACAGGAGGGAAAGGGAGAGAAAAAGGAGACAGGGGGAGAAAGAAGACACAGGGGAGGGAGAGGCAGAAGAGACACAGGGGAGGAGGGTGAAGAGACATGGGGGAAGAGACACAAGGGAGGAAGAGAGGGGGAAGAGACACAGGGGAGGGAGATGGAGGAAGGAGAAACAGGGGAGGGAGATGGGGGAAGGAGACACAGGGGAGGGAGAGGGGGTGGAAGAGACACAGGGGAGGGAGAGGGGGGATAGAGAAACAGGGGAGGTATGGGGAAAGAGAGACACAGGGGAAGTAGAGAGGGGGAAAGGAGACACAGGGGACATGGGAGGGCGAGAGGGACATGGGAGGGAGAGAGGGAAAGAGACACAGGGGAGAGAGATGGGGGAAGGAGACACAGGGGAGGGAGGGAGAAGAGACACAGGGAGGGAAAAAGAAGACAAAGGAAGGAGAGGGAGGAAGAAAAAGACACAAGGGAGATAGAGGGAGGGAGAAAGGAGACACAGAGGAGGGAGAGGGAGGGAGAAAGGAGACACAGGAGGGGGAAGAGAAACAGGGGAGGGAGGGGAAGAGACAAACGGGAGGGAGAGAAGGTTGGAAGAGACACTGGAGGGAGAGGGGGAGAGACACATGGGATAGAGGGAGGGGAGAAAGAGACACAGGAGAGGGAGATAGGGGAAGGAGACACAGGGGGAGAGGGGGGAAAGAGACACAGGGGAGGGAGACACAGGGGAGGGGGAAGAGACACAGGGGAGGGGGAAGAGACACAGAAGAGGGAGAGGGAGGAAAGGACACATGGGGGACTGAGATGGGGAGAAAAAGACACAGGGGAGGGAGGGGGGAAAGATATAGGGAGGGAGAACGGAGACACAGGGGAGGGAGAGAGAGGGAGGGAGAAAGGAGATACGTTACAGAGACGGAGGGGGAAAGGAGACACAGGAGGGAGGGAGAAAGGAGACACAGGTGAGTGAGAGGGGGAGAAAGGAGACACAGGAGGGGAGAAAAAGAGGGGAGGGAGAGCATGGAAATAACACAGGGGAGGGAGAGGAGGTGGATGAGACACAGGGGAGGGAGAGGGGGAGAGACATGGGAAGGAGGGGGGTCAAGAGACACGAGGAAGGAAGGGGAAAAGAGACACAGGGGGAAGAGACACAGGGGAGGGAGATGGGGAAGGAGACACAGGGGAGGGAGATGGGGAAAAGACACGGAGGGAGAGGGGGAAAAACACAGGGGAGGGAGGGGGAGAGACACAGGGGAGGGGGGAAGAGACACAGGGGAGGGGGAAGAGACACAGGGGAGGGAGTGTAACGCTCGCAAAGTCATGGGCTTGTGCATGTGCACAGCGCATGCTGCACCCTGCAATGAGCTGCAAAGCCACTCATTGTGGGGTCCGCGATGGGTGCCAAAGGCGCTCATCGTGAGGCCTGTAAAGTAGAGTTGAGAGGCCCACAATGAGCACCAATGGCACTCATCGTGAGGCCCGCAAGTTAGAGGGGGGGGAGAGGCCAAAGGCGCTCAGCGCTAGGCCAGTAAAGTAGAGGGGGGAAAGGCTCATTGTGAGGCCCGCGCCAAAGGCGCTCATCACCAGACCAAAAAAGTAGAGGGGGGAAGGCGAAGCCCGCAAATTAGAGGGGGGGAGAAGCTTGCAATGAGCGCTTATTGAGAGACCTGCAAAGAACACCAAATGCACTCATCGTAAGGCCAGTAAGAGAGAGGGGGGGGGGGGGAGTTTGCAATGAGCGCCTTAAAGAGAGACACAGGAGACGTAGGAAGAGACACAGGGGAGGGGAAAAGAGATACAGGGGAGGGGAAAAGAGATAAAGGGGAGGGGGAAGAGACACAGGGGAGGGAGTGTAACACTCACAAAATCATGGGCTTGTGCATGTGCACAGAGCATGTGGCGCCCTGCAATGAGCGGCAAAGCCGCAACTTGTGGGGTCCGCGATGAGCGCCAAAGGCGCTCATTGTGAGGCCCGTAAAGTAGAGTGGGGGGAAAGTCCTGCAATGAGCACCAATGGCGCTTCTCGCGAGATCTGTACGGTATAGGGGGGGGGGGAGAGGCTCACAATGAGCGCCGAAGGGGCTATTCACCAGGCCCATTAAGTAGAGGGGGGGAAGGCCAAAGGCGCACATTGCGAGGCCAGTAAAGTAGAGGGGGGAAGGCTCACACTGAGTGCCAAAGGCACTCATTGTGAGGCCCGCGATGAGCGCCAAAGGCCCAAAAAGTAGACCCAAAAAGTCACCAGACCCAAAAAGTAGAGGGGGAAAGGCGAGGCCCGCAATGAGCCCTGAAGGCGCTTATTGCAGGGCCTTTGATGAGTACCAAAGGCGCTCATCGCAAGGCCAGTAAAGTAGGCGGGGGGGAAAGGTTTGCAATGAGCGCCTTAAAGGGATATCTAAGTTTGCTGGATTATGAATGCATCTGAAGGAGGAGAATCAGTAGTGTATGAAAAATAAATATATATACACATTTAAACACTCCCCTTGAAGTCAGCTGAATTTCTTGCATTTGCAAACAGATGGCTTTCAAAGTTGACACCACCAGCCAATCTCCTCTAAAATTAGCATAACAGTCATATTCAGTTTGACCAACACACAGGCATTGTATCCATTTTGTTTTGGAATGATGCAGACATGAGTTCTGCCCTACCGTGGGAAGTCACATGTTTTCATAAACTTCCTTTTCATCATTTTCTTCCTGTGCATACAGAGTAAGTGTTTAGCAATAAAAGTAATTTCTGATTTTAGTCATTTATGACAGTTGGAAATCAAGGTTAACACCCTCCAAACCCAGGCTAAATTAGCCTCAAATTAAAAATGATTTGTTTTGGCCAATTAGGTTAGCTGAAACTCTTGAATTAACTCTGGTTTCCTGTTTGTGGTGCAACGCAGTCTGTGAAATGTAGTGTATCATGTATATGTGACAGGAAGCTGCAAGAGATTTTGGCTGAGCAAGCAAGAGCAGGTAAATATTGGGTTAATATTGCTCCCTGAATGCTGCATGCTGATTGGAGGGGGGGGGGGGGGCAGATGCCTTCTTAGACATCGTCAACATAATCATTAGAGGGAATTTTAGATATTAATCAAAATAAAATGTTTTATGAGATGTGCTGCAGATGGGCTGCTTTTTGCCTATAGAGTACATAAATGTATTAATCGAACTCACTTATATATGCCTTTAATATGCCCAATGTATCTATCACCCGCCTTGTTCACAACCAAATCCTTTA
Source organism: Discoglossus pictus (assembly GCA_027410445.1). Lineage (NCBI taxonomy): Eukaryota > Metazoa > Chordata > Amphibia > Anura > Alytidae > Discoglossus > Discoglossus pictus. Next base: position 2,540,772 of record CM050169.1, read on the forward strand.
GAATGTACGTTTGCAAGTTTTTAATCTGATAGGAAGCTTGAGAAAGCTTTATGTATGGTAGATTCTAAGCTCAAAGACAGGGGTTTCTATTCATTTAATTTGTATTAAAATTATTTTCACCTTGTGCTCGGCCTATGTATATTGCTGCATAATATGTTTGCACATTATACATATACGATGGTAATAATAATAATAATAATAAAGTGTTAGATATTTCACATATATAGTTGTGAGCATACGAGTTGTTGCTAACGCTGCGCGAGCCCGCCACATTTACGGACTTCCGACAAACAAATACGAGACGCGGGACTTAGAAAAAAAAAAAAAACTACGACCTCGCAAAGATACGACTTTAATGGCCGACCAGCGGGAAGCTGAAAACATTAGAAACACAATAAATACACAAAACAAACACATAAAAGGCTTACCCACAGCAAGAGCCTCTGCAAGTGAAGTTACACCTCCATTTAAGTCCAAATTACAGAGTTTAGACACCCGAAAATCACCTAAGCAAGAGAAAAAATGGCAGCTGAAAAAAAAACGAAAACGAGGCTACAAGACCCTAAAGACGCAAAACACCACCAAACATATGCAGATTTTCCAAAAAAGCCGGACGAGATCCAAGAACAAGGACGCAAAATCAGCCGCGTACCACACATTAGGCACCATTTTATAACACTAACTTACATAATCCGGAAGTACACAGCTACCCTAACGGCTTCCCCTCGCACACGCAGCCTATTTACACTGCACACATTGCTGACACTTACACCTCAGCTCCACAACAGTGCAAACCTACATTGTATGCTGCAGCACCATCAAAACAGATTGTCAGCTCTTCAACACAATGCTTCCTGCATATATTACTTCAAAATAAGTAAAGTATATTACTTTATTAATGTATTATGTATTTGATTACCATACACCAAACAGCAATTTAATTGCAGTCATTTTTTGACGGCCAATATTCTAGTTAATAAATAATGATCAGTGTATGAGCTGTAATAGGTCAGTGTTTGGTGAAGAGAAGAATTCAGTGAGTGAGATAGTGATATATAATAATCAGTCTAAGAGCTGCTCTGGATGTGTGTATGGTAAAGAAGAGAATGTAGTGCATGTGATATATTCACTATGAATGGCACAGATTTGAAATGTCCATATTCTTTGATACCTCTTATTCATGGGATAGTTTTAATTTTTGATGATTACACACAGCTGTGCTGCACCAGTACATGAACACTATATTGTTCCAACTGACCACACACTGCTTTAGTGTGTAAATTATCAACACATGAACACAATATGATTCCCACTGATCACACTTCCTGCACTACCCATTAAACAACACATGAAAACAATAGGGCTCCCGGTGATCACACAATGCTGTATTGCACCAGAAACTCATCAGAATATGAACACAACGCAATATTGTCCACATTAAGAAAATGCAAATAGTCTTTTTCCTGTAGGTTTCCTGTTTATTGAAAGCAGATAATAAAATAAAACATTTCCCACATTAAAAACATACAAATGGTCTTTCTCCTGAGCAAGTTATCGCACCAAAAATGAGCTGGGAGGCATGGGAAACACCTTTCCCACATTCAGAACATTCAAATGTGCGTTTTCTTATGTTTATCGAGAGTTGACATCTGACTGAAACATTTCCCACATTCAGGACATGAAAATGGCCGTTCTCCTGTGTGAGTTCTCTTATGGACCTTTAAATTATCTGCTACAGTGAAACGTTTCCCACATTCAGAGCATTCAAATGGCCTTACTCCTGTGTGAGTTTTCTTATGTCTACTAATACTTGATGCATCACTGAAACATTTCCCACATTCAGAACATGAAAATGGTCTTTCTTCTGTGTGAGTTCTTTTGTGTGTATTGAGATGTGAGGCATGAGTAAATTTTTTCCCACATTCAGAACATGCAAATGGTTTTTCTCCTGTGTGAGCCTTCTTATGGATATTGAGGTGTGATATCTGACTGAAACACTTTCCACACTCAGAACATGAGAATGGTCTTTCTCCTGTGTGAGTTCTTTTGTGGGAATGGAGATGTGAGGAATGGGTAAAACTTTTTCCACATTCAGAACATGCAAATGGTCTTTCTCCTGTGTGAGTTCTTTTGTGTGTATTGAGATGCGATGACTGGCTGAAACATTTCCCACATTCAGAACATGCAAAGGGTCTTTCCCCTGTATGAGTTTTCTTATGTGTATTCAGACTTGAGGACTGACTGAAACGTTTCCCACATTCAGAACATGCAAATGGTCTTTCTTTTGTATGAGTTATCTTATGTGTATTGAGAGTTGATCTTTGTTTGAAACATTTCCCACATTCAGAACATTCATGTGATCTTTCCGCTGTATGAACTTGCTTATGTCTTACAAGGTTTTCATTCCTGGTAAAGGTTTTCCCACAATCAGAACATACAAGTGATGTTTCTGCTGTGTTTTGTTTTATGCAACTCTGGTTTGCTTCCATGTAACCTTGTAAAACACTGAAATCTGGTAAAAGAAGTGGAATATTGTTCTCTTCACACATATTACTGGTCTTGAACATATCTGTTGGAACAAAAAGATCCAGAGCAAAAAAAGATTACAATCGTATTAAAAAGCGTAATAACATACTTCTAAATATAAATGTTTAGTTCATATTTAAGTAAAAATAGCTAAATAAAACCAACTAAGACCAATCTATAGTTGATACATTGTCGTTTTCCCCAGTTATAGCTATATAACTCTATATAACGCATTATGAATATACAGCATATTCAACAATGTACAAAAGTATTTCAGAAATTGAGAAAAAGTTCAACTCTTTAAATCTTTGTGTAAGTGTCCTCAAGTATTCATTAGAGGTTGAGACACTGTGTATGAATTGATATACTCATAATGTATATAATTCATGTTTCCAGAAAAAAAAAAACATGCCTTTTAATCTTACTATTCCACAATTTTATCGTTACGTGGTATTTACAAAAACTCTAAATTATTAAAATGTAACCTTATTGAAATATTCTTAAAAATAAACAAAACATAAAAATATGGTAGTGAATGTTTAAGCTAATAAAATAACAACAGGATTGTGACAAAGCAGTACAGGGATGTAGGAGAGTCCTAGAAGTGTGTGAGCCGGAATAGAGGCATTTGCTCAATCCAGTGCTGTAGGTGTTAAACGGCTCTCTTACATCACAGTGAGGCTGCAGCTGTGAAAAGGCTGAGAAAGTAATTTGCAGTCCAGAGCCCAGAGAGAGCGTCGTAGCTGGGCCTAGAGAGTCGATTAGTTGAATTAGCAGAATGTTACCTGCACATATTTTTTAGTTAGAGGATATTTCTCCATATGAAGTATTTTCACAATGTTCTGAGTACTAGTTTAGTCTGGTCTATTTCTTCACAAAATAAAATAAAACATGAAGTGTTTGAATGTCTCCTTAATGCGAAATAATCTGAGCATAGTTGTATTGCTCGGAATACATATAAAATGACCATGACTTGAAAAAAGGTGTTGTTTTTCAGACAAGTCTATATTTCTCTGGTAGTTCATAAACTGTTCTTTAATGATCTGAGCTCTTTGTTATTTCTGTCAATTTTCTATAAAAAACAAGTCCTTTCAAGCAAAATCATTTGTGGATCCATGAAGACACAGAGGAGTAAAAAATCCAAACCAGACAAGCCTTATAGGACTAATCACAACTGCTTGTGGAGCTTGAGAAGAAGAGGTGGAACCATCTTAATAATCATATAATTCATATGAGGAGTCCTTCCCAGTAGGACTACTCGTGTAATGGTACTTAGAAGTGAGTAAAACATATAGAAATAATACTGCAGGACAGTAATGTGCTGCAGTATTAATTCTATATGTTACTGATGGGATGATGTTTTGTCCATCAGCTGAGTCCCCGCCCCCTTGTTATAATACACCTGTCACTCACCTGAACAGATTTCCACCTGGTGAATATCCTGATCATCTCTCACATCCTCTTCTTCCTTAATAACTGATATTGTGTCAATGTTTATTCCATGGAAATCTAATGTGTAGAAGAGAATATAAAGTAAGATTAACTGTAGGTGATGGGTGCTCATTCTCTCTTTATTCCAAGAAGTGGACTCAGTGCTGAGGGTCATCCAACATTTATTTGGGTCAGATGCCACATTTTAAGATAAGGGTCTGGGCATGATGCCCAAGCTATAGAGTGGAAAAAGGGTGGTCGCAATTCTTAAAGAGATAGGTGTTCCTATGTCAGGACTTCCCAATCACCCTAATAAAGCTTTATTGCTTCCCACCAACCATACTGTTGAATCTGATGCTGCCGTAGCTTTGAGGAATACAGATTGTGCAACGTGTCCTTTTTGTCATCCTGTAAAAGTTATCAGCCCCCCTCAGTATACAAGAAAACACAGTAACTCAATGAGTCTACTCTTTTAGAGATAAATGATCCAGTTATAACAATAACTTTTGAGAGTTCTTGCTCCCAAGGGATCACAACAAATTATCTCTCATATGGTTATACAGAAAACAACACACCCAGATTCCAAGGGAAAATTGATAATTATTGTCAGTAATCACTTAGATGGACTGGATAAAATCTAAATTAAATTTTTTGTACTGTAATAAAATGCATTGTTTTATATGACATTGAATTGATAAAGTACTTTTATTACGTGTAGTTTTAAATTAAGCCATATCTGAAAAAATCTCAAATGTCTTTAATTCGTTGTATTTCACACCTTCACTGATATTTACAGGAATTTCCTCTTCCTTAACCTGCTTGTGACTCCTCACATCTGGTTCTGCTTCTTGATCAAACTTTGAGACATCTGAAGGCTTCACATGTCCTGTATAAAATTACACAAAATATTTACATATTATATATTCACTAGCGACTTGCCCGTCAAAAATGACGGGGCAATAAAAATGTAAGGCAGGTAATGGTGTTTGGTTGAGACATTCATTTTGTTGGTGTTCCGAGATCCTTCGTCGCTCACTGCGAAGCTCACGCTGAGCGCCTTCGGGCACAAAGGTCTTATTTTTGCGAGCCTGTCATGTTTTTTTTTCTAAGTCTTACGGCTCGTATTTGTGGATGCTAAGTCCGTAAATTTTGCCATGCAAGTCCCGCCTGCGGCTTATTGCAGCCGACGTGGGAGCCTCCACCTCCGCAAATGTGGCCCCTCGCTTCGCAAGGGGCCGCATTTGCATGCCTAAAGTTGTAGGGGGTCGTAGGGAAGAGCGCTTCGCGAGTGTTAGCAACAACATTTGCCATCCCGCACTGCTGACAACTTTATATGTGATCCATTATTGACATATATGCTTTAATTATGTTGAGTGTTACATTTAAGTGTATATATATATATATATATATATATATATATATATATATATATATATATAAATAAAGTGCATTATGATAAGCACACACTTTAAGGTTAAAATCATAAAGACTTTTAATAAATGTGACAGTGTCATTAATAAAGTGAAGACTAAGAGATTTAATTCTAATTGCTACTATCCAGAATCAAGGAAAATTTATATTTAAAATTGTATTTAAACATAAAATAAGTGAGTTATGCAAATCAGTCACCTGCAGAGAGCTCTGAATGGATTGTCACCGGCAGAACATCCTTCTCATCCATCTCATCCTCCCTAACAATGTCTACATTATCACTTTGGAGACCTGGTAATTCCAATAGAAAATTAAAGTTTGTGTGAAATCACTACTATTGATAATTTAATAACATGGAAGGAGCGAATTCTGCAGACACTACAGGGACTGGATCTGGAATTTAGCCCCTTTTGTGTCCTATTCCGGAGATAAATCTCACATGAGATATTTTACTTCTATCTTGATCTCTTCTTGATAGAAAACATTTTGCTACCTGATCTTCTGCTTGATGACATTCCTACAGTCTCTTTATGTCCATCTGCATCACACTGGAAAACACAAGAGAAATTGCATTATAGATCCTTTCAAACCTTGTGTACTTTACCCAATCCCATATGTACCCCCAAAAAAATCAGTCTTAAAGGCATATCTAATTTTCCTGGATTATGAATGCATCTGATCGAGAATCAGTAGTGTATGAAATCAATTTTTTGCATGAAATAATATCAAAATAGACATTTACAAACTCACTCTGATGTTTGCTAAAGCTCTTGAGTTTGCAAGCAGCAGCTTTTGTGAGCTGATACCCCTGAAAGTCCCAACTAAAATTAGAATAAAATGAATAATTTGATTTGGCACCAGGCAATTAATACAATTTGTTGGTCACAGGCAACTAATACATTTTAATTCAATGTAACAATCAATGATGGCAGTTTGTGCAGGAAGGAATCATGGGATGTGTGATCCCCTTGTAGAAGGATGTAGGAAGAGTCAGACACTTATCTGTAGATCTTTGTATTGAGCTGCTGCTGTCTTGAAGGTTCTTAAAGGGTTCAAACATATACCCCAATGCAGTGTTTCTATTGGTAGGTATTGTGTGCCTATGTAGGCAGTTCTGGGGTGTGGGAAACAAGTTTTATTGTTAAATAAAAAAAATCTGTACATGTATGGAGTGACTCAATGTAATGTGTGTGCCTGATATGATCAGCATGTGTTAGATAAGAAAAAGGTAAAAACAGAGAAACTTGGATATGTCTTTAATATTCAGAAAGCCATCTTCCTATCCCATGCATGTCCGTCCACATAGGTTACTACTACTCCATTCTAAGGGTAAAAAAAAAGATCTACTACTGTTTGTATTAAGTAGTATTTCTAGGATACTATTGAAAAGAAGATCAACATTTCAACTGAGATAAGCAGGTTTGGTATACTGGAGGTTGCTCAAATTTAAGATGCAGATGGTTATGGAATTGTGGCTATGGCCCCTTATCTAAGCACTCATGTTGCATAAAGCTTGATAGGTAAAGAGAGTCACTGTGTCTTGGTATAATATCACGTTGTCTAGCAGTGCTCACCTCTCCAGTCTGCTGGCGAATGTGGTGGGAATTCTTCTTCATAATGGTGTATTCCTACAGGATGACAGAGAATCAGGTCAGACATCAGTGAACGCAACTTGATTATTGATATATTCCTTAAGATGCAGATCTCTACTTCAAGAAAAAGTCTGTCCTTACCAACTCTCTTCAGGGACACCAAAAGCAATATTGTCAAAAATATCTCTTCTTATCCCAAACAGCACAGACCATGCTCAATGCATCTAACTCACTTTGATTATCTTGACTTCTATACTATTTACATCAAATGGCGTGACAAACATTGTGCAGTCCTGATAACACTTCAACTAGACATTCGGCAGAAGAAACTGACTATGACAGTGACATAGTTATTGAAGCTGAAAAATATATATAACTTATCACGTACAACCTTTCTATATTTCCACTGATCTAAGAGAAAAGTTAAACAGTCAGTGCAATTAATGAGTTAATAGAGGTGTCATTATGACATTGTCTCACCTCTCCAGTCAGCAGGTAGATAATATCCAGAGTGTGAGACAATATCTTCTCAGAGATCTCCTTATCCTGGTTCACCTCATTCACCATCAGATGTTCCAATACTGAGACCTGTGAGATCTAGAGAGAAATGTGAGAGGATAAGTTTGTGTTACTGTAAGGTAATACGTGCAGGTAGTAACAGGTAACATTACCCAGTGGCTCTCACCTTCCCAGTCAGCAGGCTCAGGATTTCCAGGATGTGATTTAAGATCCTCTGAGACATCTTCTTATCCTGGTTCATCACTGATGATTTAGTCAGATGGTGAGTTGAGATCTAAACAAATGAGAAACAGTCAAACAAGAGAAATTAATATATGTACCCAGATATTAAAATATATAATACACACACACAGATATTCATTGTATAATATATATATATATATATATATATATATATATATATATATATATATATATATATATAGATAGTAAATAAAAAGTACATCTGTGTTCACATTTGAATGTCTAAAGCAAGTTATAAAACCTGCTTCCAGCTCAGAGTTCCGAGAAAAACAGTTATTACACTGCATTCTGGGAAGTTGAGCTGGGACACACAAATGTGGCCACAAATGCCTCGCTCTTCATTCCGTAGCCATTATCAAACATGGCTTCCTTTAAGCTCATGCATGCTGTATTACACAGCTTTAATGCAAAGCCAAGGTT
>CM050169.1:2551433-2651451 GCA_027410445.1 Discoglossus pictus
GAACTGGTTGGGATGCGACTGGATCGCTTATATTTCCCTAAATACCTAATAATAATAATCCTATCCCGGGATTATTATTATTATTATGTTTATTTATATCGCACCAACATACTCCGTAGCGCTGTACAGGGGTTGAGCGCATGCCAAAAAACAAACTTAACACCTTGTAAAGAATGGAGGGCCCTGTTTTTGAGTATAAAATCAAATGTACATAGAGCTTGTTGACATAAGATTGAAAACTTGCAAACTTGCAATCCAACAGCCTTATTAAATTGCGATTCGGCCAATCGGACAGGGCTCCACCCAAGCACAGAGCATATCTTCCCTACAGAAGTCTTTAGTTAGTGAAGACCTTGCTTTTGGATAGAAGTTCACTAACTAAAAACTTCTGTAAAAAAATATGCTATGTGCTTCAATAGAGCCCTATTCAATTGGTCAAACCGCAATCCAATAAGGCTGTAAGGGTTTAGGTGTGATACAAGAGGGTGACAAACGCAAGATGGCGGTGTGAAAGCAGTTTGTTCAGTCAAATGGCGGTGTCTGCGTGTTGTACTGTAGATTGTGGGTGTAGGTATTAAGCTGTAGAGTGTGCAGGTGTACATATTAAGGCTGAAGGTGATAAGATTCTTTAAACAGGTGTGTTTTTAGTAATTATTTGAAGATTTTGAAGCAGGAAGATAATCTAATGGAGCGGGGCAAGGAGTTCCAAATAGTAGGGGCTGCACGAGAAAAGTCTTGAAGACGGGAGTGAGAGGAGGTGATGAGAGAGCAGGAAAGAAGAAGGTCGTTAGCAGAACGAAGGGGGCGGTTGGGAGAGTATTTTGAAACAAGAGCAGAGATATAAGGGGGTGCACTGTTGTTGAGGGCTTTATATGTTAGGGTCATGATTTTAAATGTGATTCGGGAAGCCATGGGAAGCCAATGGAGTGACTGAGAGGAGCCGCAGACACTGATCGGTTTCAGCTTTGAGCCAGTAACTTGCGAGCTTGAGCAATTAAATAGCATCATAATCAGAGACGGGAGCCCGCAAAACACCCGCAGACATACAGCCTACAACGATCGAGTTGCGGGCTTGCAATTAAATCGGGCCTTATGCTATTTGGGACTTTGGCACACTGGGTTGCTAATATCTACAACTTTTAAAATGGACATTATACTTGTTGTAAGGTCTGTGACGTGTTGTTTCTGTGTGTAGTGTAGTGTGGGCCATAACAATGAATGTTGTGGATACTATATGATGTTAAATGCATTGTAATAATGTTATTTTACCGGTAGCCAATAGATATAAACTATCTGCCATATTGTGTTAGTGGGACAGCGAAGGGTTAAATCCAAGGTTTCTGCAAGAATTTATATGCCCCTCAGTGCGGCCAGGCAAGTGATATGCTTCACCTAAATGCAATTTTATTGTTTTAATCCTAAGCAAATGGGTTGGAAATACATTAATTATTTTTAACTAGTGACTTGCCCGTCAAAAATGACGGCAATAAAATTATTTCTAACCTGCCTGCCTCTACTTTACTGGCCTCGAGATGAGCGCCTTCGGGCGCTCATTACGGACCTCGCAGTGAGCGCCTTTGGTGCTCATTGCGAGCCTCCCCCCCCTCTACTTTACTTGCCTCTTGATGAGCGCCTTTGGCTCTCATTGCAAGCCTCTCCCCTCCTCTACTTGACGGGAGGTGCTCATTGCAAGCCTCTCCCCCTCTAGTTCCTCTCCCTCCCCTGTGTCTCTTCCCCCTCTCCCTCCCCTGTGTCTTTTCCCCCTCTCCCTCCCCTGTGTCTTTTCCCCCTCTCCCTCCCCTGTGTCTCTTCACCCCCTCTCTCTCTCCTGTTTCTCTCCCCTGTGTCTCTTCCCCCTCCCTCCCCTGTTTCTCTTCCCCCTCTCCCTCCCATGTCTCTCATCCTCTCCCTCCCATGTGTCTCTTTCCCCCCTCCCTCCCCTGTGTCACTTCCCCCCCTGTGTCTCTTCCCCGTCTCCCTCCCCTGTGTCTCTTCCCCCCTCCTCCCTCCCTTGTGTCTCTTCCCCCTCTCCCTCCCCGGTGTCTCTTACCCCTCTTCCCTCCCCTGTGCCTCTTTCCCTCATCTCCCTCCCTTGTGTCTACTTCCCCCATCTACCTCCCCTGTGTCTCCTCCTTCCTCCCGTATGTCTCTCCCCCCTCCTCTCCCTCCCATGTCTCCACACGTGCGCACGGCTGCCTGCGTGCGCCCTCTGTGTCTCTCCCTCCCGTGTCTCTGCTTGTGTCGGCACAGATGCCTGTGCATGTGCGCGCCTGCTCACACACTATGCTAACGCTGTGCACTGCGCATTTCGCAACTTTTGCAATTTTTTGTAATTGCAAGTTGTCGGTCACACAATTTTTAACATTTAGGGCTGAGCTTGCAACCTGTGATGTCCTGAGTTCTCCTAGGAGGTGTTCTGCTGGGAGCTGTGAGATTGAACACAAAGCACGACCTAGAGGGAGAAAAAGGGAGATGCACCCGGCCCCTTGTCCCTGGGTCATAACAGTATCTTTTCACTCCCTTGGTGTGCCCTATGTTTCTCTCTGTGCCCTCTCTCTCTGGGTGCCCTTTTTCTGTGTCCTCTCTGTGTGCTCTCTTTCTCTCTCTCCTGTCTCTCTGTTTCTCCCTCCGTGCATCTTCTTTCCCAGCGACTTCTGCGCATGTGCAACGCAACGATCTCCACAAACATGGAGATGTGATTACACATATAATAGACTGCCCCAGATTGCAGGGGTGTGTGTCCCCTTCAATGGTAATTCTGCTTACATTTTCAGCTTGTAGGGAACAGACCTTGTAATTTTTGTAATTTCTTAAGGCAGGAAATTCAAGTTTCTGATCTCTTACCTCTCTGGAAAGTGAACAATGTAAACCAGTGCTCTGCTCTCTCCGATGCTGTCTGTGTAGAGATGCAAAGAAAAAAATAAATAACCCTTAACAAACTATCTGTGCAGGCATGAGATGCTGGACTCACCTAAACAGGTCAGCTACTATTAACGAGACCATAGGATACGATCCCCATCAATCACAACCTTCAACAGACTTATAGCACGCACATGCATCCTGTTATTAATCATGCAACAAGGAGAGGGCAAGATAGACATGTATGTAAACATACATTTAAAACTTTACTGGTGTAATAATAAAATAGACGATTTTAACATACAATCTATGTTTTCACACCATGCAGAGTACTTGTTGTTGTTGTTTAGTCGTTCAGTCGTGTCCAACTCTCTGTGACTCTATGGACCACAGCATGCCAGGTGCATCTCTCAGTCACTGCCTTTCTCAGCTCCATCAAGTTCATGTTCATTGCTTCAGTGACCTCATCGATCCATCTCTGCCTCTGTCGTCCCCTTCTTCTTGTGCCTTCAATCTTTACCAGCATCAGAGTATTTCCTAGGGAATACTGTTGTCTCATAATATGGTCAAAATATGATCAAACCTTCTAGTGAACAGTGTGTCTTGATTTTCTGAAGTACTGATTTATTGGATCTTCTTGCAGTCCAAGGGACTCTAAGCAGTCTTCTCCAACACCACAATTCAAAGGCGTCAATTCTACGGTGCTCAGACTTCTTTATGGTCCAGCTCTCACATGCGTATGTTACTATGGGGAATACCATAGTTCGAACTATGCAGACCTGGAGTGGGTTGCCAGTTCCTTCTCCAGTGGACTGCAATTTGTCCGATCTTTCTGCCATGACCTGCCCATCTTGGCCGACCCTACATGGTATAGCTCACAGCTTCATTGAACATAAGCCCCTTCACCACAACAAGGTAGCGATCCAGAAGGGGGCAGAGTATTTACAGTGAGGTAAATGGCCAATTAAATAAAAGTTACATTTTATCCTACTTTTCCTCTCATAAACTAGACCTCACTTGAATAGTCAGGGTTGGTACTTGTGTTGGTTTAATTATAGTTAACCTCCCCCTACCATACATTTTCTTGACTATAAAAACATATTGTTGAGTACATATATATATATATATATATATATATATATATATATATATATATATATATTTATTTAGTATACTTATAGACCGAAATTTCACATATGGCACACTATTCCATATTATTACACTGACATCTGCGTCCTGAAGATGTGCTGCTCTAGGTCTGGACCTTTTAGGCCTATGTAGAAACAGAAAGTGCTCCTGTAGCCACTTATTATTATTATTATATACCTGCATTACTAACAGCCTTTGTGAAGAACAGATATGAATAAAAAAACATTTTAAGTTACTTCTCAGATTCTGTTGATTACATGTTATATGAAGAGGTGTTCATGACACACAGAATAATCCCAAGGTTCACACTAACTAACAATCAGCCCGATTAAATTTCCCTAATGTGTAAAACCGTAGCTCGTATCTTAGCCCGCAACACTTGCGGCTATTAAATTGGCCCTGTAAAGCAAGCCACTCACGACTTGCGGGTTAAAGCTAAAAAAAGCCTACAGGACGTGAAAATCTGAACTGAAAGCCCGCAAATCCTTTGTTCTCTCAAGCCCGTAACTGCTACGTTCCAAGTTCGATATTAAAATGCAACAAATTTCCAAAGAAGCCATGGTGTTCAAGCCTGTAACCCGCAAATGGAGCCAAAACATTACAGGCTCCAAATAGGACTTGCAAAGGGTTTACAGTCAATTTTTAAACACTGTAAAGGACAATATAAACACAACAGTGCACTTTAAAATATGGGAAAAGCATGGAAAGGCATTACAAGGCATAACAATTACTTGCACAATAATCCCCCAATAAAAAATGCATGTAAAAAATATTTTATGTTGTAATGGTCATGCATATGCCAATATGAAAAGCCATGTTGCAACATGCAGAAAGCAATTAAAGACACACAACCTGATTAAATAATAACACAAAAACGAGTCATGCCATATTAACCCTTTTCAGTCACAGAGTCTCGATTGTGGACCGTAAATTAAAAATATAATTGCATACACATCTTACTCATCACATCTACATTTGGGAAAACAAATAATGACCATATTTCAACACCACATCACATATATCAAGTACCCAGTGAACATTTTATTATTTGTTCAGTACTTCAGTCGTGTCCGACTCTCTGTGACCCTATGGACTGCAGAACATTTAGCCAGGCATGTGCTGTTCCACAAGGTTTGCATACCAAAGATACTGGAGTCGGTTGCCAGTTCCTTCTCTAGTGGACTGTGATTTGTCTGACCTCTCTGCTATCACCTGCCCAACTACACTGGCCCTACATAGTATAGCTCACAGTTTCATTCAGGTACACAAGTCCCTTCACCACCACAACTTAATGTAAATTGATGAATAGCAGAACATAATGGGAGGTCACCAAATGGGAATGGGTATACATCTTGGCACATGGCCACCAGCAATGGCATGGGACTTACCAGGATGAGCGTAACAGAGATTACCCCTGATGAAGATGAGCTGGCTGTTGATCCATATGCCTTTGCACAGCCTCCATGTGTTTTTGCAGCCCCTTGTGATGGGTTAGAGTAAATTAGTGTGGTGTATGCCCCCTGGTTCTCTTCAGCATAGCTAAGTGTTGAAGGGGCTTGTGTACTGCAATGAAGCTGTGAGCTATGCCATGTATGGCCACTCTAGGTGGGCACGTCATAGCAGAGAGGTCAGACATATCACAGTCCACTAGAGAAGGAACTGGAAACCCACTCCAGAATCACATGTCATATTCATTTTAGGCCCTCAGGGGAATGTTCATACTCCACAGTATCACTAATGGGACTTAGCATGTGAATTAACCTTTGTTATTATTATATTTGATATTTAGTATTATATGATATCTAATGCTATTATGACTATTATTCTTTTTATATGTATTAATCTATTGCATGTTAACTAGGGCTCATTAGTTTACATATATAGGAATGTGACACATATGTGATGCATGTGGATGTCCCATAACCCCAACCATTGAAAACACGCTGACACAGTTAGAACGGTATAACAAAGCTTTATTTTATACACAGAGCACAATCGCACAATCAGAAATGGTCAATTTCATGGGTGTGGTGTGGACGGATCCCGAGAGAGCAAGAGGCTTGTGGGAAAAAGGGGATACCTACAGGGGGTAATGTGATAGTCCAAAATAAGCATGATGCATAGCATCTACCAGGGTCACATGTAGTCACTACACCACTGCAACCGGAATCTGATGAAAAAAGGATCATCAGAAATCACTCCATTTAATTGCAGAAACCATTAATGTGCATAGCACTTACACCTTGTCTAGATCTGCTCAATGAAACAGATAATTCAACCTCTGGACTGTGTAATCCAATCCAGTATCATACATACAGTGTGGTGACAACAAAAAAGGAAAAAAGTGGTCAACTAAAAAAAGGAGGAGGAGGATAAAAAAAGAACTCAACATGCATGTACAGTACAGTGCTAATTACTGTAACAATATACCAACTCACCTGATTCCCATCTGCAAGCATTACTATTAGCTACAGTAGGTCTCTGGATAATCAAAAATATGGAAGAATACCCATTACGTACGCAAAGGTCAGCAGCCAGATTCAATGTCCCTTACATCAGACCCAAGGATCTGTTCTCAGACCGATATTGAGGTCAGGATCACATGCTTCACTAGTGCATATAATAATGATGGCTGTCATTAACATGCCATTGTGAGACTGTGCAAGAATACCACCATAGTGGTATTAGTCTACATTTAAGCTAACAACAATTATGTCTGAGATACAGACATATCTCAGACATAATTTCTGTGCAGTAAAAAAATGAGACAAAGATAAATCATTTCAGAACTTTTTCCACCTTTAATGTGACCTATAAACTGTACAACTCAATTGAAAAACAAACTGAAATCTTTTAGGTAGAGGGAAGAACAAATATAAAAATAAAATAATATGGTTGCATAAGTATGCACACCCTTAAACTAATACTTTGTTTAAGCACCTTTTGATTTTATTACAGCACTCAGTCTTTTTGGGTATGAGTCTATCAGCATGGCACATTTTGACTTGGCAAGATTTTCCCACTCTTCTTTGCAAAAACACTCCAAATCTGTCAGATTGCGAGGGCATCTCCTTTGCACAGCCCTCTTCAGATCACCCCACAGATTTTCAATCAGATTCAGGTTTGGGCTCTGGCTGGGCCATTCCAAAACTTGAATCTTCTTCTGGTGAAGCCATTCCTTTGTTGATTTGGATGTATGCTTTGGGTCGTTGTCATGCTGAAAGATGAAGTTCCTCTTCATGTTCAGCTTTCTAGCAGAAGCCTGAAGGTTTTGTGCCAATATTGACTGGTATTTGGAACTGTTCATAATTCCCCCTATCTTAACTAAGGCTCCAGTTGCAGCTGAAGAAAAACAGCCCCAAATCATGATGCTGCCACCACCATGCTTCACTGTGGGTATGGTGTTCTTTTGGTGATGTGCAGTGTTGTTTTTGCGCCAAACGTCTTTTGGAATTGGAAAAAGTTCAACCTTGGTTTCATCAGACCATAACACATTTTCCCACATGCTTTTGGGAGACTTCAGATGTATTTTTGCAAAATGTAGCCTGGCTTGGATGTTTTTCTTCGTAAGAAAAGGCTTTCGTCTTGCTACTCTACCCCATAGCCCAGACATATGAAGAATATGGGAGATTGTTGTCACATGTACCACACAGCCAGTACTTGCCAGATATTCCTGCAGCTCCTTTAATGTTGCTGTAGGCCTCTTGGTAGCCTCCCAGACCAGTTTTCTTCTCGTCTTTTCATCAATTTTGGAGGGAGCTCCAGTTCTTGGTAATGTCACTGTTGTGCCATATTTTCTCCACTTGATGATGACTGTCTTCACTGTGTTCCATGGTAGAT
Source organism: Discoglossus pictus (assembly GCA_027410445.1). NCBI lineage: Eukaryota > Metazoa > Chordata > Amphibia > Anura > Alytidae > Discoglossus > Discoglossus pictus. The sequence goes on from CM050169.1 coordinate 2,559,282, forward strand.
CTAATGCCTTGGAAATTCTTTTGTACCCTTCTCCTGACTGATACCTTTTAACAATGTGATCCCTCTGATGCTTTGGAAGCTCTCTGTGGACCATGGCTTTTGCTGTGGGATGCGACTAAGAAAATTTCAGGATAGACCAACTAGAGCAGCTGAACTTTATTTGGGGTTAATCAGAGGCACTTTAAATGATGGCAGGTGTATGCTGACTCCTATTTAACACGATTTGGAATGTGATTGCTTAATTCTGAACACAGCTACATCCCCAGTTATAAGAGGGTGTGCAGACTTATGCCACCACATTATTTTTCTTTTTTATCTTTCCTCCCTCCACCTAAAAGATTTCAGTTTGTTTTTCAATTGAGTTGTACAGTTTATAGGTCACATTAAAGGTGGAAAAAGTTCTGAAATGATTTATCTTTGTCTCATTTTTTTAACAGCACAGAAACCTGACATTTTAGCAGGGGTGTGTAAACTTTTAATATCCACTGTATCTGGCTATATGATAGCTTTAGGATTGTTGGAGCTACATGTTAAGGGGGGGGGGGGGGCTGTCATTGAAGTAATGTCTACCTGAGAGGCACTTGGGAAACCTTAAACCTCATATATTTCCTCCACAATGCTTGCAGATGCAGAAGATGCCTTCATTGACCTGAATTGTACCTAAAACAAAAAAGACAAGAAAAAAAAAGACAACCTACAAAATAAGGCCTGAAAAAAATCATAGGGATTGCAGCATCTCTTCTCAACAGCATTCCTCAGTGGCCATCAACTGGTGACTTGCTTAACAGAACCCTACGAGTCCACAGAGAAGAGGATCATGGACCATGTGATGCGAGGTAGCCATCTGCATACTAAATATCACCATCACATAGGCCAAGATTAAAGACTCTGTAGCCAGGCCTAGATTAAATTAACATTGGGACCAATAGATTGTCACTCAGGAGTGCTGTTGAGAAGGCACAAACATGTCCACAGCTCCTATGTCCTCTCCGCCTAGCCACAGGGCCCACATCCTCCGTGGCCGGCCGCCGTCTCCCTGCTGGTGGTAGTGGTGGTGGGGGAGGGGGTCGGCAACTCCCCGGGACGCAGTGGCACCACAAGTGGTGGTGGCATGGTGGGAAGAGAGGAGGGGTCGGGCTGCGGGTGTGCTGGTGATGCCTTCAGGGTAGAAGAGGCGTGGTTGGGCGCAAGTCCGAGTCTTAACAGCACGGCCAGGTAGGACTCCATCATCAGATGGTGCCTCCTCTCCACCCTATTGCCAGGCTTTGCTTGAGCGCTGCATGATTGCGGCGATACTGACCTGTATCCTCTGAAGTCAGACCAGTTGCTGGGGCATGATGGCCAGCATCTCCGCCTGCACAGCCTGGCTTGGTGGTGATGGGAATGAAGGTCTGTGGGGCGTTGCTGGGTGAGGAGGTGGCAGTGATGGAGTGGGGAGGGTCTGGAGCCCAGCTAGGGTGACACTTGTGGTGGTGTGCCCGGTGGTGGTGGCAGCCAGGCCAGTGCACTAATGTGGGGGGAAGGATGTGGTGGCTGGCTGCTGTCCTTTGATCCATATGTCCAGTTGGAGGGACCCAGCTAAATTCTTAGTCTTTGAAGGGGGGATAGTGGGGTCAAATGCCGGCGGGCCAGAGCCCTCAGAACCTTTTCCTTCTGCCTCCATCTGCGCCGGTTCTTGCTGGGCTGGGGCTATGTGTTTAAAAAAAAATGAATGTCACCATGTTCTAGATCAGGGGTGTCCAAACTCTGTCCTGAAGGGATTTGATGATAACCCTGCTGTGAACAGGTGAGTAAATCACTTTTTCAGTGATCCTGATTGACTCACCTGTGCACAGAAAGGATATGTTCAAATCCAGGCCTGGGTGCGGTCCTCCAGGACCGAGTTTGGACACCCCTGTTCTAGATTGACATCAACCTATATTCTAAATACCTTAAAAGAAGCTCAGATATTTAAATATATATTTGTGAATTCAGATGTGGTCCACGTTGCTGCTATGTAGTTGCTTATTATGCATATGGCCTGCTCCCAACCCACGAACTGCTCAGCACCTGTTCACACTCCACATTCTTTACCTCCAGGTGAAGCTTATTAACATATAGCACTGAAGAGAATGTAAAATAGAAAACACTGTAACGTGTATAATATTTGTCTTCACGAACCATTCTTATTTTTGGATACATTTAATACTTTGTTTATTTGAGTTTTACAATGTTTATATCAATACACAGATTTTACTACTGTATCATAATTTAACCATACATGCTATACAGAAGAATCAAAATAAGAGAAAAAAATATATGAGAGAGAAGCAAAAAAAAAAAAACATAATTTAGTTTCACATACCCCTAAGAAGCTACGCTATAAAAATATATAAATGTTCTATACCTGTCTCTTCTACTCCTTTTAACTCTTCCAATGCTTTGTGTCTGCTTTACTCTTCACTGCTTCACTATCTGTTATATCTACAATTCTCTTTACTCTTTATATTTTGTCTACTCTAGTTTACATGCTTTACACTCTATCAGTTACATCTAATGTCCTCTTAAATCCTGCTCTACAGATGCATGGACATATTATCTACATCTAAGGTCCCTTCCAGGAGAGTAATAATGCAAGTTTATATATGTATGTGAGCAGGGTGGTGTGTTTGCTTGCTTGTTGCGTGAGTTCTCTTATAATCATTGAGAAATGAGGCCTTACTGACACATTTTTCTCATTCAGAACATACAAATTATATTTCTCCTGTGTGAGTTTTCTTATGTGCCTTGAGAGTAGATGCATAACCGAAACATTTCCCGCATTCAGAACACACAAACGTTTTTTCACCGGTGTGACTTCTCTTATGTTCCTTGAGAGTAGACCCATGACTGAAACATTTCCCACATTCAGAACATGCAAAGGGTTTTTCTCCAGTATGAGTTCTCTTGTGTTGATTGAGATTTGCGGCCTGTGTGAAAGATTTCCCGCATTCAGAACATATAAACGGTCTTTCTCCTGTGTGGGTTCTCTTATGAATATTGAGACATGATGCCTGACTGAAACATTTCCCACAGTCAGAACATGTAAATGGTCTTTCTCCTGTGTGAGTTCTCTTATGTTCATTAAGATGGGAGGCCGTGATGAAACCTTTCCCACAGTCAGAACATGCATATGGTTTTTCTCCTGTGTGAGTTTTCTTATGTGCCTTGAGAGTGGAGGCATAACTGAAACTTTTCCCACAATCAGAACATACAAATGGTCTTTCTCCTGTATGGGTTCTCTTATGTTGATTCAGATTTGAGGCCTGAGTAAAACATTTCCCACAGTCAGAACATATAAACAGTCTTTCTCCTGTGTGAGTTCGCCTATGTTCATTAAGATGTGAGGCCGTGATGAAGCCTTTCCCACAGTCAGAACATACAAATGGTCTTTCTCCTGTGTGAGTTTTCGTATGTGCCTTGAGAGTGGAAGCATAACTGAAACATTTACCACAATGAGAACATACAAATGGTCTTTCTCCTGTATGAGTTATCTTATGTTGATTGAGATTTGAGACCTGGGTGAAAGATTTCCCACATTCACCACATATAAAAAGTCTTTCAGTTTGAGTTCTTTTCTGTGGAGCCGTAGATATAATCATTCTCTTGCCTTCTGGTTTTCTGCTGCTGTGATTTGCTTTCAGAGAACCATGTGAAGCGGTGAAATCTTCTACTACAGAATCTGCTGAAATAAGGGAAATATGGTGAATTTCGGGGATATTTCTGATCATGGATCCACCTGCAGGTAACAAATGCAAATAATAGTAAAGAAATTCACCATAATATTAAACTGAGTTGACTGGCAGTGTGAGTATGCTTCTCAAAGGAATTAATTAGTTAATATTAATTGTAACCATATGTCTTGGCTTACACTGCTAACTCAGTAAAAATGATTTAACTTTTTTATGAATATACAAAACATTTTGAAATAATATGTAAATAAATTGAAAGTTCTTGAAATGTTTCCAACACAATGAATGGTTGTATAACTTTTATTATTATTAATTGAATGTTTTCTCTACAACGTCTACAATGACTGTTGGCGTACCCCGAGGTTCAGTCCAAGTCCCCTCCTTTTCTCCATCTATACTTTTCTTCCTTGGTACCCTAATATATTATTATGGATTTCAATATAATTTATAGGCAGATGACAACCAAATCTACCTCTTTGCACCAGAACTACCCCCTCTGCCCTAGCTCAAGTTTCCAACTGCCTCTCTAGCATGTCCTCCTGGATGTCCACCTGTCAACTCAAACTCAATATGGCAAAGACTGAGCTCCTTATCTTTCCATCCTCTTCCGCAACTTCCACTCCTCATATATCTCTCACTGTTTACAATGTCATCATCATTCCCACCTTCCAGGCCAGTTGTCTTGTAGTTCTACTAGATCCTGCCCTCTCTTTCATTCTTCACATACTAAATCACTAAATCTTGTCATTTTCACATAAAAAAAGAAATATCTCCAAAATATGTCACTTTCTCACACAACCAAAATTCTAATTCATGCTTGCATCATATCTAACCTCAATTGCTGCAACACTCTCCTTGCTGGCCTCCCCTATCACCCCTCTTGCTCCGCTCCAGTGCATAATGAACACCTCCATTAAACACATCTACTATACTCAATGCTCAGTGTCTGTAGCACCTCTCTGTGAGTCACTCCACTCGCTTCCCATAACCTCCAGAATAAGATGTAATATCTTCTCTTATAGGTCTGATATTGTCTCAAAATACTCTGCCCTCTTCGCTTTGTTAATTACCCTCTTTCCTCCTGTTTTATTACCTCCTCTCACTCACACCTTCAGGACTTTTCGCGTGGTGCCCCTGTTCTTTGGAACTCTTTGCCTCTCTTGACTAGACTAGACTGCCTCAAAACCTTCAAAAATCAGTAAAAACTCATCTGTTAAAAGAAGCGTATCACCTTCAGCCATATGCACAATGTAGAGTACCTCATTCTTCTGTACCTCCTACTTTTTTTACTTTTATTTACCCCGTTATGGGCTACGGAATATGTCAGCGCATTACAAATAAAGAAAAATAATAATAATAATTAGTAGTGTGAGTCCACTGTGCAGTGAGTTATCTAGAATTATTGTGGTTAAGGAGTGTCTATAGCACTATACTAGGCATCAGACCCAGTATATTATATTGTACTACCTTGTCGTGGTGAAGAGGCTTGTGTACTTCGATGAAGCTGTGAGCTATATCATGTAGGGGCAGCCAAGATGGGCAGGTCATGGCAGAGAGGTCAGACAAATCGCGGTCCACTGTAGAAGGAACTGGAATCTCACTCCAGTATCTTTGCTAAGAAAACTTTATGGACAGGCACAACCAGAGACATAACGATATGGCACCAGAAGATGAGCCCCTCAGGTCAGAAGGTGCCTACCACATTACTGACGAAGAGCAGAGGGAAAGGACAAGGAACACCAGATCTAATGAAGTGGTTGGGTCAAAGACGAAGAACACACATGTGCGGATGTGTCTGAGCCAGGAATGTTAGAACTATGAGCCGAGGCAAACTAGATGTGGTCAAGAATGAAATGACAAGGTTAAACATTGATATCCTGGGAATTGGTGAACTTAAATGGACTGGAATGGGACAACCACCAGATCTTCTACTGTAGTCAAGAATCCTGCAGAAGAAATGGAGTAGTCATCCTAGTCAATCAAAGCCAAAGCAGTGCTCGGTTACAACCCAATACATTATAAAATGATTTCAATTTGAATTCAAGGCAAGCCATTTAATATCACAGTGATCTAAGTCTATGCTCCAACCATGGATGCTGAAGAGGCTGAAGTTGTCCAGTTCTACGAAGACATTCAACACGTCATAGATATAACACCAAGAATAGATGTTACTATCATTATGAGATTAGAATGCAAAAGACACCTGGAAAACCTGGGAAATTTGGCCTTGGAGTACAAAATGAAGCAGGTCAGAGATAAGTAGAATTTTGTCAAGATAATTCTCTAGTCTTAACAAACTACCCTCTTCCAAAAGCCTCCGAGACACCTCTACACATGGATATCACTAGATGGACAACATAAAAATCAGATTGACTATATACTTTGCAGCAAAAGATGGAGGAGCTCTATACAGTCAGCAAAAACAAGACCTTGGGCTGACTGCGGCTCAGACCATGAGCTTCTTATTGCAAAGTTGAAAATTAAACTGAAGAAAAAAGGGAAAACCTTAAATAATATCCCTTGTGAATATGCAGTGGAAGTAAAGAATAGATTTAAAGGACTAGACATGGAAGATACAATGCCTGAAGAAATTTGGACCAAAGTTTGCAACATTATCCAGGAAACAGCAACAAAGAATATCCCTAAAAGAAATAAAAGTAAAAAGTCAAACTGGATGTTTGATGAGGCTTTGGAAGTAGCCCAGGAAAGAAGGAAAGTGAAAGGTAGTGGAGATAAGAAAAGATTTGTCCAACTGAATGAAGAATTCCAGAAGAGCAAGAAGACGTTCTACAATGAGTGATGTAAAGAGATAGAAGAAGATAACCGAATGGGTAAATCAAGAGATCTCTTCAAGTAAATTGGGAAACTAAAAGGCACATTTCATGTCAAAGTGGGTGTGATAAAAGACAAAAATGGTAGGGACTTAACAGAAGAAGATCAGATAAAGAAGAGATGGCAGGAACACACTGCATATCTATACAGGAAGGATCGTAACAGCAGTGATGACCTCAATAGTTTGTCCAATGGGCTGTAGCCAGGCATCTTGGAGAGTGAAGTTAGATGGCACTAGGATGTCTTGTGGATAATAAGGCTGAAGGAGGTGATAGAATCCAAAATGAACTATTCAAAAGTCTACAGGATGATGCTGTGAAAGTGTTACTTGCCTTATGCCAACACAATTGGAAAACTCAACAATGACCAATAGACTGGAAAAGGTCTACATCCAAATCGCAAAAAAAGGCAGTGCGAAAGAGTGCTCCAATTACCGAACAATTGCACTCATTTCACATGCCAGCAAGGGAATGCTTGAGATTCTACAGGCTCCACTCCATATATGGACCACAAACTACCAGATGTGCAAGCCGGGAACCAATATTGCTGGAAGGAATATCAACAACCTTAGATACGCTGATGATACTTCTCTGATGACTGAAATTGAGGAGGAACTAAAAGGACCTATTGATGAGGGTAAAAGAAGAGAGTGCAAAAGTTGGCCTGCTGCTCAATGTTCAAAAGACGAAGATCATGGCAAATGGCAATCTCAGTTCCTAGCAAATCGATGGTGAAGAAATGGAGTCAGTGACAGATTTTATTTTCCTTGTATCCAAGATCTCTGCAGATGGGGAATGTACTCATGAAATGAAAAGACGTTTGCTTCTAGGGAGGAAAGCTATGGCAAGCTTGGACAAGCTAGTAAAAATTAAAGATATTAAACTATCAACAAAGGTCTGCATAGTTCGAACTATGGTATTCCCAGTAGCAATACATCAGCTGTGAGAGCTGGACCATAACGAAGTCTGAGCGCCATAGAATTTACGCCTTTGAATTGTGGTGTTGGAGAAGACTGCTTAGAGTCCCTTGGACTGCAACAATATCCAACAAATCAATACTCCAGGAAATCAAGACACACTGTTCACTAGAAGGTATGATCATGAGGCTGAAGCTCAAATATTTTGTCCATATCATGAGATGGCAGGATTCCCTAGAAAAGACTCTGATGCTGGAAAAGATTAAAGACACAAGAAGAAGGGGACGACCGAGGCGGAGATGGATAGATGAGGTCACTGAAGCAATGAACATGAGCTCAGAGGGGAAGTGACAAAGTTTCACCTGGCGTGTTGTGGTCCATAGAGTCACGGAGAGTCGGACGCAACTGAACGACTAAATAACAATAATAAAAATAACAGGAACTGGAACCAGTAATTATAAAGCACAATAACATGAACTGGAACCAGTATATTATATAGCACTATTATAGGCACCAGAACCAGTATATTATATAGCACAAGAACAGGCATTGGAACCAGTATATTATATAGCACTATTATAGGCACCAGAACCAGTATATTATATAGCTCTATAACAGGCATTGGGACCAGAATATTATACAGCACTATAATAGGCAGCAGACCCAATATATTATACAGCACTATAATAGGCAGCAGACCCAGTATATTATATAGCATTATAACAGGAACTGGAACCAGTATATAATATAGCACTATAATAGGCAACTGAACCAGCATATTATAAGGCACTATAATAGGCACCAGACCCAGTATATTATATAGCATTATAACAGGAACTGGAACCAGTATATTATATAGCATTATAACAGGAACTGGTACCAGTATAATATAAAGCACTATAATAGACACCAGACCCAGTATGTTATATATAGTACTATAACAGGAAATGGAACCAGTATATTGTATAGCACTATAATAGGCACTGGAACATGTATATTACTAATGACAATACTCTTCATACTAGGGATACAGGATTTAATACGGACTTGGGATTTTTATCACATTACCAAAACTTTACGTGACACGGCCACATTGCTACACATGCTTTTTTTTTCTTTTTATTGTTGTTTTTCTATTCCTTTATATGTGGGGATCTTCACGACCCTATACATTAATCTGGTATACATGCACACGTGACCGAATAGAACATTATTCATTTTCCTGCTTGTGATACGGGAGTATCTATTTCTTACAACATGCAGCTTCCGTAAGTGACAGGTGTAAAGTGGGCTCCTTGGGGCCCGTCTACTAAAACACACACACATAAATAACATGAGGAATGGTTATATCAATCTAATAGTAAATAAGTAGAGAAAAGACAAATGGTTGGATCTGTCACAACTCCTATTGTCTAAGGTAAAATGGATCTTGCAGAAATATTGGATCGTATTAACCCTTGATTGTGATACTAGATTACAAGTAGATGAATTAACGATACAAAAAAGCGCCTATTTTATAGGGCATGATAGAGACCGAAGAACTGAGCTTATGGTAGAAGAACTGGAAATGCTCTGTGTAGTGACAATGCCAAGAGATGAAAAAGAAGAATCAATCAGTTTGAGGTGGATGGAAAGAGGAAGTGTTTTGTAAGAGATTATTTATCATATGATACAATTGGGGTAGTTTATGTGTTTTGGAGTCAGGGTATAGATGTCCATCTTGGAGCCTGTTAGTCGTAAGAGAGAAAGAAGCCTCTGGATTTGTAGAGAGTTACACAACTATCTGTAAATTACATATACATAGAGATAAACTGAATATAGTTTCATAAAGATAGATAGATAATAGTAAGGATAGATAGATAAGAGTAAGGATAGATAGATGGATAAGAGTAAGGATAGATAAGAGTAAGGGTAGATAAGAGTAAGGGTAGATAGATGGATAGAAGTACGGATAGATAGATAAGAGTAAGAATAGATAGATAGATAAGCGTAAGGGTAGATAAGCGTAAGGGTAGATAAGACTAAGGGTAGATAAGACTAAGGGTAGATAAGACTAAGGGTAGATAGATAAGAGTAAGGGTAGATAGATAGAGATAGATGGATAAGAGTAAGGATAGATAAGAGTAAGGGTAGATAAGAGTAAGGGTAGATATGAGTAAGGGTAGATATGAGTAAGGGTAGATATGAGTAAGGGTAGATAGATGGATAGAAGTACGGATAGATAGAGATAGATAGATAAGAGTAAGGGTAGATAAGACTAAGGATAGATAGATAAGAGTAAGGATAGATAGATAAGAGTAAGGATAGATAGAGATAGATACATAAGAGTAAGGATAGATAAGAGTAAGGGTAGATAGATAGATAAGAGTAAGGATAGATAAAGATAGATAGATAAGAGTAAGGGTAGATAAGAGTAAGGGTAGATAAGAGTAAGGATAGAGAGATAGATAGATAGAGATAGATACATAAGAGTAAGGATAGATAAGAGTAAGGGTAGATAGATAGATAGAACTTGTTTGACACAAGATTTGATTGCGCTCGTTTAAAAATCTTCATGCATGTAACAAAATAGCAAGATCAGTTTGTATTCAATTACTCTGTATCAGCACAATACAGTCTGTGGCTTCATGAGTTACAGAGGGCAGACCCAACAAGGTTCTATTTGTCTGATTTTAGGCACAAAACAAAAACAGAGCTTTCAAGCTTTTCTTAATAACATAAATACATTAAAGTAAATAGATACTCAGGTATATATGTAGACTTTGCAAAATTAGCAATGATTGGCTAATATTAATCTCTAGAACACCCCCTCCCACCTTATCAAGCAATCAGAGCCATACACTAATATTCTGGGCTGCTCATGCAATAGATCAGGAATGATTTACTCAAAATAATAAGTTAATTAAAGTATATATGGTTTTTAATTATCTTAAACATGAAATAAAGAGATTTTGGTTGACAGTGTTCCTTTAAATAATCTATTGTTAATGTTCATATTGTGTATTATTGTCTCACCTCCCCTGATATTTCCAGGATGCTCCTCCTCCTTCACCTGCTGCTGATCCCTTATATTCAGCTCATCTTGTTCAACCTTGGAGACAATTGGAGGCTTCACATCTAAAGGTCCTACACGTATAGACACACGGATTATAGTCTTCACCATTCAATATCAATCTAGTGATTGTGTCTAAAAATCTATTTAAATATTTAATGGTTGCACTAAATGAACAAACAAACTGTGTTACTTTAACGTCAACCCCCTTCTCATCCTCCCTCCTCAACCCCCCTTCTCATCCTCCCTCCTCAACCCCCCATCCCCATCCTCCCTCCTCAACTCCCCATCCTCAACCTCCCTCCTCAACTCCCCATCCTCAACCTCCCTCCTCATCCCCCTTCCTCAACCCCCCTCCTCATTCTAAACCCCCCTAAATACCTCCCCCTCACTTACCTGCTTCTGTGACTCGAGTGTAAGCCGAGGGGGCCCTTTTTAGCCTTAAAAACTCGGCTTATACTCAAGTATATATGGTAATTTTTAACTTAGATGTTCAAATGTGAACACAAATGTCCTATTTATTTACTGTATTTTGTACAGTGGAGGCTAAACTATTAATAACATTACAAAAAGCTGTAGGGAATACTCAAGATGCTCCACAACAACCAAAAGTATTTAAAATAAAATATAACTTTAGCTAAGATAGATTAAAAAGGTGGAATTCACTGTGACAATAAAACAAATAAATGTTCTGTATTATTCTTAATCAGAGCAGAATTTAAATATAATGAGGATAATTATAAGTTATTAATAACTTCTTGCAAACTGTATTGTCAGTATAATATTATAGATTGATTTTAAAAGAAGATTATTTTGAAAATGATGGTAAAACGAACAGCCTCCCACACCATGTGTAAACTAAAAGTATCTTTGTACATGGTCATTTTGAGCATAAAAATAAAACGTTTTTCAAGTTATTAGATGCAAAAATAACCAGTCTCAATCTATAATATTATACTGACAATACAGTATTAACGTACACCCATTATCCACACTGTATTTAAATTCTGTTCTGATTAAGAATAATACAGAACATTTTTAGTTATATTATCATATCGAATTTCCCATTTTTTATCTCAATTTATATTTTATTTTAAATTCATAAATAGATTATTCTGATTAATAGCCTTCCCATAAAATTTACTGCGCAAACAAAAAACAGCCAAATACTGAAACAGTGCTGTTTGTGGATAGGTCTCCTGGCTTGTGCATAATCCACCCTGGGCTTTGCATAAAGCTGAGTAATACAGCGAGCATATGCCTAAAAGGAGCCATGTTTGAAATGGTATTTGGATTAAAGAGAGAAAATGCATTATGGACTCTTTTGCATGTCACCACCCAGTCTCCCAGAGTGCAGTGCAATAACTATTTCTGGGAAAACTAAGCAGAAAAAAAAAAATATATATTTATATATAGATATCGCTCACCTTCACATTGATCTGAATTAATTATGATTTGTTGAATATCATTGTCGTCTTCTTCTTTTTCTTCTTCTTTAACGGTCACAATATGTAGATTGTATTCATGGAGCCCTGTATGTCCAACAGAGAATTCAATGTAATTTTATTCTACACGATACAAATAACATGGGGCCTCATTCTATTGCAATTACAGAGCGATGCAATTGAACAAGCCCGCAAATTATGGTCCGAAAGCCAAAACCGTAAATTATGCAATCGTATGTAGCATTTCAGTACGTGAACATGATCAATTAAGCAAGGCCGTAACTACCCATTTAGAAACCCCCAATAGAAAATGAGACCGCCATCATTACGTCAGTAAAACATGGAGGTTACATGTCAATCAATTAGCGTTTAGGGGTCCGATATGCGATCAGACTCGCAATCTGGCAATGTACAAAATAATAAAAATTAGTGAAGGAAATGTTCTAGTCCATGCAGGTGGCCTGTTATGTATTAACTCATTGATTCCCGAGATTGATAGAACACTGAAATGACACCCAAAAAATAATAATTTTTGATTGGAGATTTAGCTTGAGGCTGTTGTGCAATTAATTCTAATGTCTTTCATCACTTTCCACGTCTTTTAAAGTGCAGGATTGATTTTTTATTTGCATTTACAGTGCTACGAACAGGAGTTAAACCCCCCTTGCAAGTCCTATCTGGTACCCGTAGGATTTTCCTCTACATTTGACATTTACGGGTGTGAAAATATTTGAGGGCTTGGGAAATTGTAGCAATTGAATAGCGATTTGCGATTGTAACTCTTGCAGGCTTGAAAGATCAAAGGCTTAGATGGGTTGTAAGTTACGTTCTTGACAAGCGCAGTGATTTTCAGCCTGAAACCCGTAGATCATTTGCGGCTTGCAAAAAGACGCCAATTGAATATCAAATTACTTTACGGGCTACATTACGGACTCCTGTAACCAACAATAGCTTAATTGAATCGAGGCCATGGTCTATCTAGTTCCCCTACTGTATATTTTTACAACCAGATTCAGAGACCAGCAATAAAAAAAAAAGTTTCTTATATTCAGAAAATGAAAAGGCACTTGGAAGATATTGTGATCAACAGTTTAACCAAATACGCTGTGTCCCACATATTATATATATCACAGTCCTGTATAACTAATGTATCACTCACCTTCACTGATATCTACAGGAATTTCCTCCTCTTTAATCTGCCGGGGACTCCTCATATTTGCCTCTGCTTCTTGATCAAACTCTGAGAGAACTGATGGTGTCACTGTCTGTAAAAATAAACATGAGATGGTCACACACTGGGATTTGTTACACGTCTTTATGGTCAGTGCAAATAAACATGAGATGGTCACACGCTGGGATTTGTTACACGTCTTTATGGTCTGTACAAATAAACATGAGACAGTCACACGCTGGGATTTGTTACACGTCTTTATGGTCAGTACAAATAAACATGAGATGGTCGCACGCTGGGATTTGTTGCATGTCTTTATGGTCGCACACTGGGATCTGTTACACGTCTTTATGGTCAGTGCAAATAAACATGAGATGGTCGCACGCTGGTATTTGTTGCATGTCTTTATGGTCAGTACAAATAAACATGAGACGGTCACACACTGGGATTTGTTACACGTCTTTATGGTCAGTGCAAATAAACATTAGACGGTCGCACACTGGGATTCGTTACACATCTTTATGGTCAGTACAAATAAACATGAGATGGTCACACACTGGGATTCGTTACATGTCTTTATGGTCAGTACAAATAAGCACGAGACGGTCACAAGCTGGGATTTGTTGCACTTCCTAATGGTCAGTACAAATAAACATGAGATGGTCACACACTGGGATTTGTTGCATATCTTTATGGTGTGTACAAATAAACATGAGATGGTCACACACTGGGATTTGTTGCATATCTTTATGGTCAGTACAAATAAACATGAGATGGTCACATGCTGGGATTTGTTACATATCTTTATGGTATGTGCAAATAAACATGAGATGGTCACACACTGGGATTTGTTACATATCTTTATGGTGTGTACAAAACAAGGGGCAGATATTGTGGGAGCTTCAGAACTGAGAAATAGTAAAACAATAATAAAACAAAATTAAACATATATAATTTATACATTATCTTGTTTCATGTTAGGGTTATTACCAGCAGAATAAGACCTGACCTGTCTATACCTTTTCAATCATACATTATAATCAGGGAAACCATCCTGAACACTGTTTCTCCTATTTTGTGTACAGTAAGGATACCGTTTTTTTACCCATGGCTAATATTTTCCATACGTTTTTGGGAGTATTTTGTATGGTTAATACCAGTACCACAAATGGGAAATTGAATGATCTATTGAAGTTCTCTAGGATACAATACAAGCAGAAGATCTTAGAGGACAGAACAGACTGTAGATCCTAAGGAAAACAGACAGACATAGCTAAATCCAGTCGGACTTCCCATGAGCAAAAACCATACCTCATTAGTTGGAGGTATGGAAATGTGAGTGCCTGATTTATATTCTGTTCCGGAGACATAGCGACTGTTCTGCTCTAGGATCTGGTTGGGCACACGCTCGCCCATCACTTTTTGTATTACTCTATTTAAGGAGCACGCCTGTGAATTATCCCTCCTTTACTAGATCGATCTGATCTGCAATCACAATATTGGTAAAAGAACAGAGGACTCTTGGTGGGATTTTGTGGACTATTAAAAGGTAGCTTTTTGGTCCACTTGGGTTGGACAGAGTACTGCGACATTGCCAGCATTCACACGGGACATTTCTATAAGCAAGAGGACCATATTATGTCATTGCTAACATTTAACCTTGAATTGTTCTATGGGATTTAGTCCCTATATGTTCTGTGGAGTTTTTGCAGCACTCTTTTTTGATTCTGTGCTTTATCGGATAATTTATTTATACATTAAATGATAACAGTCCACAACAGCTTGTCACATATGTATGAAGTCCATCTTACTGCTCCATGTTTATTGTTATATTGTTTTTCTTCTCCTTTATACAAAATAAATAATACAGCAGACTCTCAGTTATCCGGTACCCACAGGAATTGGTAGATGCCGGATAAATGTAGTTTCTGGTTGCTTGAGTGCTACCATTACAAGAGGCCTAGATTAGCTGCACATAGGATGCTTTGCTAAGTATATTTGTTAGTGAGGGCTGTTCTAGCAGCAGCAGCTTGGGGGGGTGGTAGGAGATCAGAATGGGGGCCCGGGGAGGGGGGTAAGAGATTAGAATGGGTACCTGGGAGCTAAGAGATCTGAATGGGGGACCTGGGGGGTGGGGGTAGGAAATCAGTATGGGGGACGGGGGAATTAGATCATAATGGGGGACGGGGGAATTAGATCAGAATGGCGGACCTGAGGGGTAGGAGATCAGAATGGGGGACCTGGGTGGTAGGAGATCGGATTGGGGAAACTGGGTGGGGGGTAAAAGATCGGAATGCGGGACCGGGGGGGGGGGGGATAGGAGATCAGAATGCGGGACCCGGGGGAAGGGGGGGGAGATCAGAATGGGGGACCTGGGGGTAGGAAATCAGTATGGGGGACCCGGGGGGGGGATTAGATCACAATGGGGACCTGGGGAGTAGGAGATCAGAATGGGGGAACTGGGGTGGTAGGAGATCAGAATGGGGGACCTGGGGATAGGAGATCAGAATGGGGGACCTTAGAGGATGGGGGTAGGAGATCAGAATCCCCTAATCTGATCTCCTACCCCCATACACAGAGCCTGTGACTGACTGACCACTGGGAAAGGTGTACAGCATTCTGACTCTGGCGCTGATCAAACACGCATGATCCGGATTATGTGGCATGACAACCTGGCATTTGTTAAGCCTTGTAAAATGTAATTTTTATTTAAAGTACAGTAATCATTTATTTTTCTGGTTGCCTGAGAGTTCTGGTTAACTGAGAGTCTACTGTATATAAAATATACATTATGTCACATTAATGACAAAGGGCTTTTATATCCAGCTACGTTCTGTAGTGTGTGTGTGTCCAAAAATCTAATGATTTACCAAACTAACAATTAATAATAAACAAATGCAGATCTACCCCTTGTACCCATTGCTGTTTTATATTTTAATGCTTTCTTAAGATCCTTACATTTACATCTCTCCAGTCTGTTACTGCATTAATTTACACTGACTGCTTTAAGCTAAATCATTTTATAGAGATAACAAGTCTTAACAGGAGAGAGCTGGTGGAAAATCCAGATCCAGTGTTTCCAGCACTGGAAGTGAGGTCATAGGTCACACTGCATATTCTTTCCTGATATATATATATACACACCTGATCATTACACTCTGGTTTTGTTGCTGCTTACACCTGATAACTCGTCAGATATTCGCACAACCTCTGTGAATCATATCATTAATTGGAATAGTATTTGCTTTGTTTACCTGCTGAGATCTGAGTCGCACCAAAGATCAGCACCGGGCCGCCATCTTGGAAAACAAGGAGTGACCGATGGGCGTGACTAGTCCGAACTACAACTCCCAAAACCCCCTGTAGTACAATCAGCGGCTAGTCTGTACTCTAGAGGGGCGGGCCCGTGGATATTTTCCGGTTTCCATGGTGACGGTTTGTGTGTAGAAATATGTCACTCTATGCAGATATAACTAACAGTAGGAGTAAGATGTGTAACTCTACCAAGTAACTAGTGATGTCACCGCATATCTGATTGTGTCATTGGTCAAATTATTTAATATTGCTTCCCGATATTGTTCGTATCGTGCGTTATACCCAGTTTATGAGACTTCTCTGGGGAATTGCTGGAAACAAAGATGGCGATCAAGTGACACGTTGTGAGACACGTGGACAGCGTGCGTCATGAGGTCACATCTAGCTCTATCTTGCTGCCTATCTATCTATCTGGGCTTGATCCCTTCCATATGTCTCATAAGAGCCACGACAAGGAACCGGATCTCCACCCTATCAGATTTCATAGTGAACCCAAAATTCATGTGGTTCTGGTGAACTTATGCCAGGAAATCTTCTTTCTCTTTTCTGTGTTTTCTCCCAGATGCTGATAATATGATCAATACCATTAAATTGCCAGAAAATGGATTATTTCTCTATCACATATATAGTTGTTAGCAGTGCGGCTTGCCCACAGGCATTGCTAACGCTGCAGGCTCGTGTGGCGAGTTCGCAAGGGCCGCAGTTGCTGATATGGAGCGCCAAAGGCTGCTGATGAGCGCTGTAGGCGCTCATCCCTACGACGGGACTTACACCCCAAAATTTACTGACTTAGCAGCCACAAATACGAGCCGCGGGACTTTACGAACCCTTTACGAGCTCGCAAAAATACTACCGTAGCGCCCGAACCCTGTGCACATGAAAACATTAAAAACACAATAAATACACCCAACAAACACATAAAAAGCTTACCCACAGCAAGGTGGGGAACCCAGGACCTCTGCAAGTGAAGTTACACCTCGATTTAACGCATACAGATTTTCCGAAAAAGCTGTTCGAGGTCCAAGATACACTATTAACAAGGACTCAAAATCATCCACAGCCGCGTACCACACACATTAGCCGCCATTTTACAACACTAACTTACACATTGCGGAAGTACACAGCTTCCCTAACGAATTTTCCTTGCGCACGCAGCCTATTTACACTACACACTGCACACATTGCTGACACTTACACAGCAGCTCCACAGCACTGATGCTGCAGCAACAAGAAAACAGATTGTCAGCTCTTCAACACAATGCTTCCTGCATATATTACTTAAAAATAGGTAAAGTATATTAATTTATTATTTTATTAATTATTTCATTAGCATACAAAAAAAATGCTCATAGCACACAAACAACCAACAGTCTTGCAATGAGCGCCGAAGGAACTCAATGAGCGCCGAAGGATCTCGGAACACCAACAAAATTAATGTCTCAACCAAACACCATTACCTGCCTTACAATCTTATTGCCGTCATTTTTTGACAGGCAAGTCACTAGTATAAATAGGTTTTCCTAAAGCCCCGTATAGCGGTTGACAGCAGATAGAATTTCTCTTTGAACATGAAATAGTTTTTCTGTAAGATGAAATAAATGGCGTCAAGGATGAAACCTTTCTGACTTTTCCCAATTCTCCCATAGGTGTCAAGAATATATTTAATATCTGTGCTTCCCAAAATCGACATACAAGGTGGTCCAACAATAACCATCTTACCATGTGAAATACAACAAGGTTTGAGGTGTAGCGCTACGCAATATGGCGCATTACAAATAAATGATAATAATAATCCCTGATGTAAGATCTCAGAGCAACAACGAGTTGCAGGAATAAATCAAAATACTCTTATAGTCTTTTTGTGAAAGAGTTGATCCCAGAAATGACGAGTCTCCCTGGTATATTCTTAGTGTGTTAGTGGATCTTGGGAAGATGATAGAAGATCGCTCTTCTTGGACGTAGTAGATTTTGATAATCCCATCTTGTTTGGCTTGTGTAGAGGTGGAGAAAATCTTCTGTAGGATCTTTGACAAGTTTTGTGTATGTATTCCAACCTGTGTGCCTCGGTCCTGGATTCTCGGTCCTGGATAGCCACGCCAACTGCTTTGTCAGCTTGTCTAATGACAATCAAGGTGCCTTATCCTAACTTCTCGAAAGCTGTTTTTTCCCTTAATGTAAGGTTGGAATTCCCCTTTATGAGCTTTTTGGAACAAATATTCTTGATTTACTTCAGGATCAGCTTCTTAAATACCGAGATTTGCCGACCCTGTGATATATAATGACCATGTGATTGAAGGGGATAAAATACCCATTTCAGTTTCAATGAATTGTGGGTAATCTTGGTGTTGTCAGTTTCCCAGGCCAGATCCTACATGTTCTTCAGAGTAATAGACTCAATGAAGGAATCATCCAAAGAGCGCTCTTCCCATTGTAGTTCTCTAAGATCTAGTAGGGCCTCCAAATCGTCATTATCCAGTGCATTATCTGTATTAGTTGGTCTAGGTGAGTGACTTTGATATTCTAACATCTCCTTCATTTTTTTTTCAAAATACCTTTGTAGAGATTTTAAATACATGTGTGGATATCTAAAAAATAGGTCAAAATAATCAAGTTCCTGGTCTGGGGCAAAGGACAGGCCCTTACATAGTCTATTAAGTTCTTAATAGTTCAGGTCTCTATGTGAAATGTTGAACATCTTTAGGGCTGCCTTGTGGATTCTTTTTTATACTGTATGATCCTTCCTCCTATGCATCTTTCCTGTTACTTCACCTGCTTCGGATATAATCTTGTTTTGTTTGTCCAATTCTCTTTCTGATGAGCTTATATTTTTGGGTATTTCACCTTCCTCGCTGAACCATTCCAAACTGAACCTGTCCTTTATATTGAAAGAGATGTTACAGATCAAAATCTGTTCCCTTTTCTGTTCAAAAACTTTTCTTGCAGTTCTTTCTTCCTTCTGTGCTTGGGAGTAGTTATCACATTAGGTTGACGGTTCCTTATATTGGTTATTTCCTTGTGTACATGTGGTCCCCAGTGTGCTGTTTTATAATGGGCTAAAATGAAGGTAGTATTTTCTACTCTTGGATGTAGGGTAGAAGATGATTCTTTCTTGTCCTTGGCATAGTCCAGTTTGTCTCTAGTGAACATGTCTTATTTCCTCCTACATATTTCATAGTCAATCTTCTGGATTCTATTCTTATTTTCTCTATCGAGTTTTGATGGTGGCTATCCTTGGCATAAGGCTGGAATTCCATTTTTATATATTTAACTAGCGACTTGCCCGACGGCAATAAGATTGTAAGGCAGGTAATGCTGTTTGGTTCATACATTAATTTTGTTGGTGTTCCGACATTCTTCGGCGCTCATTGCGAGCCTCGTGCTGAGCGCCTTTGGCGCTCATTGCGAGGCTGTTGGTTGTTTGTGTGCTATGAGCATTGTTTTTTTGTTTTTTTTGTATGCTAATGAAATAATAAAATAATAAATGAATATACTTTACCTATTTTGAAGTAATATATGCAGGAAGCATTGTGCAGAAGAGCTGACAATCTGTTTTCATGTTGCTGCAGCATCAGTGCTGTGGAGCTGCTGTGTAAGTGTCAGCAATGTGTGCAGTGTGTAGTGTAAATAGTGTGCGTGCGTGAGGAAAATCCTTTAGGGTAGCTGTGTACTTCCGGTTTGTGTAAGTTAGTGTTGTAAAATTTTGCCTAATCTGTGTTACGCGGCTGTGGCTGATTTTGCGTCCTTGTTCTTGGATCGCGTCTGTCTTTTTTGGAAAATCTGTATGTGTTTGGTGGTGTTTTGCGTCTTTAGGGTCCGGTAGCCTCGTTTTCGTTTTTTCCGGCGGCCATTTTTTCTCTCGCTTAGGGGATTTTCGGTTGTCTAAACTCTTGTATTTCGACTTAAATTGAGGTGTAACTTCCTGGGTGCCCCCCCCTTGCTGTGGGTAAGCTTTTCATGTGTTTCGTGTGTGTATTTATTGTGTTTTTAATGATTTTATGTGCGCAGGTTTCGGGCGGTAAGGTCGTATTTTTGTGAGGTCGTAATGATTTTTTTCCTATGTCCCACGTCTCGTATTTGTTTCTCGTAAGTCCATACATTTTGCGAGGTCCGCAGTTGCTGGCAAGGAGCGCCTTCAGCTACGCGAGCCCGCAGCGTTAGCAACGACCCGCATGCTCACAACTATATATGTGATTTTCTTAGAAATCTTATCCAGATTAATTTGTCTAAATTTGATTCATAATTTAATGAGTTTCAGTGAACATTCTTCAAGTATTTGATTCCACTCACTGGAGAAATCAGAGTCTATTAACTCAAAAGAACAATTCTGTATTCTCCGACACCTTGGAATTAATTTACGTTCAATATGGTTGTGCAAACCCAATAAGGTCATGCCAATTGTTTACCTCTTGTCGGCTAAACTTCTCTAGGTTGTTCTTCTCTATTGTTTTCATTATGTTGTTCAGTCATAAAGTTTAAGGCTAAAAAGGGCCCCCTCGGCTTATACTCCAGTCACTAACCCCCCCCTCGTGTCTCTCTAACCCCCCCTGTGTCTCTCTAACCCCCCCGTGTCTCTTTCCCTCCCCC
Organism: Discoglossus pictus; assembly: GCA_027410445.1. Taxonomy (NCBI): domain Eukaryota; kingdom Metazoa; phylum Chordata; class Amphibia; order Anura; family Alytidae; genus Discoglossus; species Discoglossus pictus. Next base: position 2,580,307 of record CM050169.1, read on the forward strand.
CCTCCTCATCCTCAACCCACCCTCCTCGTTCAAATAAGGGTGAGGAGGGAGGTTGAGGAGGGAGGTTGAGGAGGGGGGTTGAGGAGGGAGGTTGAGAATAAGGAGGGGGGTTGAGGAGGGTGATAAGGGAGGGGGGGAAGAGACACAGGGAAGGGAGAGGGGTGAAGAGACACGGGAGGGAGAGTGGTAAAGAGACACAGGGGAGAGGGGAGAAGAGACACAGAGGAGAGAGAGGGGGGACACAAGAAAAGGGCACACAAGAGGGGGACACAGAGGGCACAAGAGGGACACAGGGGGCAGAATATTTCCCACCCTCGGCTTATACTCGAGTTACTCATTTTTCCCAGTATTTTGTGGTAAAATAGGTGCCTCGGCTTATACTCGGGTCGGCTTATACTCAAGTATATATCAGTCTTTAGTGTAGGCACCGTACTCTCCTGTTCTTGCTGCGTTCTTTTGAAGCTTGCTTAAAAGCTGTCACCCTCTCAGTTCATAGTTGGAGTGGAGAAAGGCATTCACTAATGGTTTAATTAGGTCTAGGCTTGCTACTTCTTCTAAAAGCACTGGTTCATTCTGTGCTTGGATATGAAATAGATAGAAATGGGGATGTGAAAAAAGTGCAAAGCCAAAGAGTGCAGATCAGTCACGTTTATTAAACATAACATGCAAAACCAAAATATATTGTACTCACATGTGATGACCTCACATAAAGAGAGGTAAATACGCAGTGTATGTAAGTCTGTTACTCCGTATCCTGACCCTTGTAGTTCGGTAAGTCTTTCGATAGATGGAATACGAGCAATGTGATTAGATGATTTGAAGGCCAGATTCTTGACCTCTAAATGCGTACCTATTGGGTGTCTTGCGGATCCCTCCATTCAATTAACACCCTATGGTTTTGTATGTTTTGTCTAACACTTCAAAAGCTAAAAGAGGCCGCTCCCAGAGTGGCTTATCATGGCCATAGAACTAATCTATTAAGGTTGGTTTGTTCTCTGACGAACGCCTCTGACTTAGTTTTTTTGTTTATGCAAATTACCCTTAGGGTTTAGTCTCCCTAAGGGTAATAGGGCACTCCAGACGTGGACCCCTTGCTCACTGTGCCTTAGGGAGTTTAGCGGCACCTCACTGATGAGGCCCATAAAGGCAGAAACGCGTCTAGGGTTTGCTGTTTCTCCTGTTTAGGGTAGAATTGCCTGGTATTTCGGGGCTGGGTCACTCTTCTGAGTGGGACCAGACTGATATACTACAGGATATTTCACCCTGTGAAGGGCACAAGTGAGCTAAAAGTGGTTGCTCTCAGAGTGGCTTATTATGGCCATAGAACTAATCTAGGGCTCCAGGTTAATCAAAACAAACATTAATATACTTCTATTTAAGACAATACTTTAAGTCTATTTTGTGGAGTTCTATTGGCTTTTATTTATTGGGACACCTATGGTTAAGACTTCTTGTATACTTGCCTGTTGGGTCTTTGAATATCCTGGAAAGGAAGGGATTAGTATTATTTTTATCCCAGAAGTATTATTGTGGTTGTTTCCATTGGTGCTGCAGTTGGGCTATTTGTTAGGTATAAGCAACTAGCATATCTTTGTCTTGAAGTTATATGAAGTTTGGTGATGCCAAATAAAGTACATAAAAGCAGATCTTTTGGGGGTAAAGGATATCGGCTGTGATTTCAGAGATAATTTTTTTCAGATTCTCTGGGTCACTGGATATGGACACCATGTGTGAAAATATGGGCCCACTTCCCGGCAACCACGAAAGCAGAACTAGATACATTACCAGAATGTGAAATACTTTGTGGTTATCCCAATACCTTTGTTCAATTTCTACATTTAGTTCATGTTCCCATGTTTGCTTTAATCTATCTAGTTGATCTTTGCAGGGAATTCCATGACTATAAATAAAGCAATTCCATTTTTGTTACATTTCTATTACAAGCACACTTGTATGATGTTAATGGTCTGTCTAGGGATGGGTCCACATGGGATTTTATGTAGTTCGTAATTTGCATATATGCATAATAGTCCTTAGGATTTACAGCTGTGTGGGTCAGCAGTCTTTCATAAGGGATTAGGATGCCCAATGTCAAGGAAATTGCATATTCTTGTTTTCTTGTTTTGTTGTCTATCTATGGTTTAAATTGTCATGGTGGGAAGTCTAAGTCATGTAGGAGTGGTGTCATTCTGGAGTTTGGTGCAGACTCTTTTAATCCTCTTACTGGCCTTTTTAAGTTTAATATTGATGACAAGAGAAACCCTGTCTGGCAATTTAAGGGAATTTAAGTCCAAAGGAATCCTAGTGCCCATATGAGTATACACAAAAAAAGAGACAATAAACGTCCAATGAGATGCTGCCCTGCTTACTGATTCAACACTACATTACTTCTAATACTGTTACTTCAATTATTATTATTCATAAAAAAATAAAATAAAAAAACTTTAATAGGATACTTAAAATCTGAGAATACAGCTGCTCAAAATATATGCAAAATAGTGCACTATAAAATAAATCCCATGATGTGAGTACAACGTGGATTGATATAACCATGAATATAGATTCCAAATCAAGGAAAACACCCTATATATAGGGTTTAAATATCTATAGCTATAATGGTCAAAAATAGTCAATCCTCATATATCAGGATAAACTGATGTTCCTGAGAAAGGGGATATACTGATAATCATTGGATATGATAAAAAGTGATATATAAAAACACTATTCAAAAAACATATAAAAAACAAGATACAGGGTAGGACAGAGATCCTAAACGAACTGGAGGCTCAATACATATGTATACATGCTATCAAAGACAACTGGGACAAAAAACAAAAGACACCAAAAGCTGCAGATAACATATACCAGTAATAGTGTATTGGCAACGAGTTGCCACACACAATATACTTGCTGTTCAATTGCCAAGCTTTTTAGGCATCAAAAAAATTGTCCCATCGTCATGCTGTGTCTAATGTGTCCTCCGGTGGTCTGTGTCCCCTGTAGTAAAAAATATAGTTGTCAACGGGCCGTTTCGTCCACCCTCGTGGACTTTCTCTAAGGCTATGTAGTATGCTTACCTCTCTGGCTTATAAAGCCAGTTTACTTCCTGATTACGTTGTATGCATTGCGTAATTGCGTCTTAGACGCAATGACGTCACTCAGTCAACGTAACCGCGTCATTACGCTATTCTACAATAATACAACTTTGTTAAACAACCGGTGGACATATTAACATTATTCAAAGAATTGCTAACTTTATTACATCGCAATCTTGACAAGGGCAAGCTTTTTTTTTATATTATTAGTTTGCATCCCACCCATCACACCCCTCCCACTCACACCTTTTCAGTTGTTCTTAACAAATTTCTTCTGCTTATATTTACTGTTTCTGACCTCATCTGTTTCTCTCATTCCATCAGCACCCACCATCTTAGAACATAACATTTCCCTTCCCTGGGCTTTTCAAATTGTAATTGCTATCAAACAGCCACCATCTTATAACATAACAATTCCGTTCCCTGGACTTTTCAAATTGCAACTGCTCTCTCTGCCCTCTCTCCCTGCCCCACACCCTCCCACCTTTGCATTCTCTCTTAAGACAACACTACGGGGCTATATTTGGAGTGCTATTAACTTGTATGTTGGATTTTTGAATACCTAATTATCCTGGGATGAAAGGGATTATTATTATTTTCATCCTAGAAGTAATATTGTAGTTGTTTCCTTTGGTGCCACAGTTGGGCTAATTTATTAAAGTCATAAAGACTCTTAGCTACTCACCTACCACAGCCATTCTGATAAACCTTATCACACTCTTTTCCTGCTCCTGAATCTATATTACTACTGCTATCATATCTTAGGATAAAAATTCTTCTCCACAAAATCATCTAACCTTTTAACAGATCTTACACACTGTCACAATGCTTTCTCATTCTTTCCTCTTTCTTATAACCTACTACCTCTCTCTCTCAGACTTTCCTTTGCAATCTCTCCATATCACTTCCCCAACAATATTACCATCTCACCTTCCTTGCTCTCCTCTTCTCTGCTCCCATGAGCTCCTCTCCCTCCTCCCGTCAGTATCTCACCTCCCTTGCTCTCCTCTCCTCTTCTCTGCTCCCATAAGCTCCTCTCCCTCCTCCAGTCACTATCTCACCTTCCTTGCTCTCCTCTCCTCTTCTCTGCTCCCATGAGCTCCTCTCCCTCCGCCAGTCACAATATCATCCCCCCTCCCTAACACTCACAAGCAGAAACAGCAATGTAAGTCCCAGTCCCATCTTATCTCCCTTTCACTCCTCCTTCTCCTGGCTGCGGGAGATATATCCCCTAACCCAGGTGTGAAGATTCCAGCTAGGCCCCAACTCCTGCCTTTTAGATACAAGAATTGCCCTTAATATGCTGGCATTCTTTGTTGAATTAATGGGCCTCTCGTCGACCGGCAGTCATATCAGTCCTTCTTAAAGAAATACACCATATTCTATGTATCTCAGAGCGGCAACATAGAGAAAGGCCTGTAATTACCCCAACCTCCTGCAGTGCCATCTTGTGGACAACAAATGGATCACAGCCAAAGTACGACACACACAACATCATAGAAAATGTCACTCTCCCCAGCAACCAAAACTGCTGCAACATGGTTTAATCCATAAGAGGAAAACTGAACTTCACACCAGGCCCCTCACTCATCTCTACTTGCTGTCAGCCATGCTCTGGTTCAAGGCCAGCAAACACCCGTAACACCCAAAATTTTATATCCATCACACGTCACAAACCTTCAACTCTACCTTTCTCCTGTGCCCTTTGGAACGCACAATCTATCTGCAATAAACTCACTTTCACTCATGACCTATTCACTACCAACTCCCTAAATCTACTGGCTCTCACTGAAACCTGGCTCTCTTCCTCAGAAACTGCCTTCCCTGCAGCACTTCTTCATGGTGGTTTTCACCTCAGCCACACACCTAGACCTGGGAACAAACAAGGTGTTGGTGTGGGTGTTTTACTTTCCTCTCGCTGTACATTTCACCTCATACCCCCTGTCCCATCCCTTCAATTCTCATCCTTTGAATTTCATACAATTCGCCTCTTCTCACCTGTCTCTATACGTGTCGCTGTGCTGTATCGCCCCAAGACACCCCTCTCAATTTCTTGATCACTTTTGTGCCTGGCTCCCTCACTTTCTCTCCTCCAATGTTCTTTCACTGGTACTTGGAGATTTTAACATTGCTGTTGACACTCCAACCTCCCCAGCAGCAGCCAAACTGCTTGCACTCGCCTTTTCCCTTGGCCTGTCACAACTAACAGATTCTTCCAATCATCATGCTAGACATTCTCTTGACCTTATCTTCACCAATCTCAGCACAACCTCCTACCCAGTCATCCATTCACTCCCTCTATCCAACCATCACTTCCTTACCTTCAACCTCACCACATCTTCCTCTCACCACCCCTCTTCAACCCCTGTCACCATCACGAACAGAAACCTGCTAGCACTTGACCCTGCTCAGCTCTTCACTATTATCCAACCCCTTCTTAGCCCCATCACCAACCTTAACTGCCCTGACACTGCCACCTCACTCTACAACTCTACTCTCTTTCACCCTTGACACTCTGACCCCCATAACCACAGGCAGATGCCCTTGCTCTCATCCACAACCATGGCACACTACACAAACACAATACATCCAGAGGTGCTCACCCACTGCTAAATGACTATGGAGGATATCACACACTTCAGCAGATTTCCTCCACTACAAATTTATGTTATTCCTCCGCCCTCAACCTTGCCCAACAACACTACTTCACATCACTAATATATACTCTGTCCTCTAACCCCAAGCGTCTATTCGCCACTTTCATTACTCTCCTCGCCCACCACCTCCTCCCTTCCTCTCGCACAGCTGAAGACTTCACCAACCGTTTAATGCATAAAATTCAAAACATTTGCAATGAACTCTCCTCGCATAGTGGTTTACACACTCCACCCTCTCAACTATCCAACAACACCCAGTCTTCTCCCTTCCTAAATCCCACAGCCACCATGAACTGCTTTGACCAGGCAACAGAGGACGAAGTCTCCAGCCTGCTATCATCCACTCACCTCACAACCTGTCCTCTAGATCCTATTCCATCTCAGCTTATACCTCCCCTCTCAACCACACTAATCCCAGCTTTCACACACCTCTTCAACATTTCCGTAAATACTGGCACGTTTCCATCTTCTCTAAAACATGCCATAATTACACCCATCCTCAAAAAACCCTCATCTGACGTTGCATCTAACTACCGCCCATCTCTCTACTTCCCCTGGCTTTCAAACTGCTGGAGCGGCTCGTCTATAACCGCCTTACCAACTTTATTTTAACTTTCAACCTTCTTGACACCTTCCAATCCGGCTTCTGGCTCCAACATTCCACTGAGACAGCTCTCAGTAAAGTCACAAATGACATGCTCTCCGCCAAGTCAAAAGGTCACTTTTCCATTCTACTTCTGCTAGATCTCTCTGCTGCCTTTGACACAATCGACCATACACTTCTACTCCATATCCTCTCCTCCCTCGGTATTCAAGACACTGCTCTACCCTAATAAACTCTTTTTGGCTTCAGTATTATCTCTATGCAGATGACACTCAAATCTACCTCTCATCACCAGATCTATCCCCCCCTCTTCTAACACGTCTCCAACTGTCTCTCTAGTATATCTTCTTGGATGTCCACCCACCATCTCAAACTTAACATGTCTAAGACTGAACTCCTAATCTTCCCTCCCTCTACCACAGCATCAATTCCTTACATCTCTCTCGCTGTCAACAACAACATCATCACTACCACCTCCCAAGCCCCTTACCTTGGGGTATTACTGGACCCCGGGCTGTCTTTCATCCCTCACATACAGTCACTAACAAAATCTTGCCTTCTCCATCTAAAAAACATCTCCAGAATATGCCCCTCTCTTACACAAGACACAACTAAAATCCTAATACACTCCCTCATCATCACTCGACTTGACTTCTGTAACTTGCTTCTTGCTGGCCTACCCACCACCCGACTATCCCCACTTCAATCCATAATGAACGCCTCTGCTAGACTCATCTTCCATACACAACGTTCATTTTCAGCATCATCTCTCTGTCAATGATCTGGCTTCCCTTAGCCTCCAGATTTTTTTTTTAAATCATGACCCTAACTTACAAAGCCCTCAACAATAGCGCACCCCTGTACATCTCTGTTTTCATCTCCAAATATTCCCCCAACCGCCCTCTTCATTGTGCTAATGACCTTTTTCTTTCTACAACTCTTGTCACCTCCTCTCACTCTCGCCTTCAGGACTTTTCTTGTGCTGCCTCTATTCTCTGGAACTCCTTGCCTCGCTCCACCAGATTGTCCTCCTGCCTCAAAACTTTCAAAACCTCACTAAAAAGGCATCACTTTAAAGAAGCGTATCACCTCTCTCTCCCTCCTTTGCCACACACAATACCTTTAGGATGTAAGTCTGCGAGTTTCAATCCTGCACGGTGCTTTGGGGAAAGCACTGGACTCAAGGACAGGGCCCTCCTTGTTTGTTATGTTTTGATTTGTGTTTACTAGAGATGTTGCGAATAGTTCGCCAGCGGACTGTTCCCGGCGAACATAGCATGTTCGCGTTCGCGGCGAACTGCGAACATATGCGATATTCGACCTGCCCCCTATACTTTATCATTGAGCAAACTTTGACCCTGCATGTCACAGTCAGCAGACACATTCCAGCCAATCATCAGCATACGCTCCCTTCCAGAGCCTTCTACCTCATGGACAGCAGCCATTTTGGAATCATAACTAACTTGCAGTCTTACTGAGAGGAGGCTGAGTGTAGGTGATACTGCATCAATAGGGAAAACCATAGCTAGGCTACTGTACACAGTGTGCAATACAGTCCTGAATTACTCTTTTGATCTCTGCTGCAAGGACACCCCTGTGTCTCTTCCCCCCCTTATCATCATCCTCCCCTCACCTTAGCACCCAACCCTAACACCCCTCACACGTATCCATAACACCCATCAACCTAACACCTAATTCTAACACCCCTCACACTTATCCCTAAGACCTAACACCCCTCACACTTATTCCTAACATGCCTCACCCTAACACCCCTTATACTTATCCTTAACACCCCTCACCCTAACCCTAACACCCCTCACACTTATCCCTAACACCCCTTACCCTAACCCTAACACCCCTCACACTTATCCCTAACACCCCTCACCCTAACACCTAACCATAACACCAATCACACTTATCCCTAACACCCCTCACCCTAACCCTAACACCCCTCACACTTATCCCTAACACCCCTCACCCTTACCCTAACACCCCTCACACTTATCCCTAACACCCCTCACCCTAACACCTAACCCTAACACCCCTCACACTTATCCCTAACACCCCTCACCCTAACCCTAACACCCCTCACACTTATCCCTAACACCCCTAACCCTAACACCCCTCACACTTATCCCTAACACCTAACCCTAACATCCCTCACACTTATCCCTAACACCCCTCACCCTAACCCTAACACCCCTCACACTTATCCCTAACACACCTAACCCTAACACCCCTCACACTTATCCATAACACCCATCAACCTAACACCTAACCCTAACATTCTCACACTTATCCCTAAGACCTAACACCCCTCACACATTTGCGGCCCGAACTGTGTCCCTCGCGTGACAACGCTTCGTAGTTTGACAACTATTTTCGGAAGGTGGAGGCTTTAAGGCACATGACCTTGGAACAACACAACCCCGCATAATCCTTAACTCACAGCACTTTGTCCTACGCCGCCGCAAAACACTAACAACACAACCCTGCATTGTTAACTCCCAGCACTTTCCCTACAGCGCCTAAAAACACCATACAAAACTCCCACACACACCTTAACTTGCAGCTATTTACTCCTACGGCGCTTCAAACAAACCCACAAAACTCCCACACACAAACCTTAAGTCGCAGCACTTACTCCTACGGTGCCACACACCACCGGACAAAACTCGCAGCACTTAGCCGATCAAACATGACGACCGTGGGACTTAGAAAAAAAAAACAATTACGACTCCAAATACGGGTCGTAATACTTAGAAAAACCAAAATACGAGTCGTAAAAATACGAACTTAGCGGCCAAGACGCGCAAAACCCAGTCAAAACACACTAAATACACCCGAAAAAAATACAAATACATCACACACAGCATGGGGCAACAGCCAGGATGTCTGTCAGTGAGCTGGAACACAAATGTAACTCGATTTAGACGATTTTCGCCACTCGGAAATCTCCTAAGCGAGGAAAAAAATGGCCGCCGAAAAAAATGAAAACGAGGCTACACGACTGTGATGCGCGTAAAACATAGCTGGACACGTAGCAGATTGACAAGGCACGTACGAGGTACTACAACGGACTGTTACTAAAGATGGAAATTCCTTTAGATGCGCGTAACACATACAATATCGCTGCCATTTTATGACAATCTACACAATAACGCATCTGAAATGGCGGCTTTCCCGCCTAAACTAACGGTTCTGGCTCGCGCACGCAGCCTATATATAGGGCACACTTGCCACACTGCTGACACTTTCTCCTCAGGTGATGACAGTCTGACTGGACATTTTCTGCTGTCGGAAAATCCAGGATATTGATTGCTGGATATTTATTATAAATTGGTAAAGTGTATTAATTAATTTATTAATTTAAAAATTATTAATTTAAAAAAATGCACATTACTACATTTTGCAATACCTGTACTTTAGCACGGTATTCATCATTAAGCATTTCAAATATGTTTATTAATTTATTAATTAATTTTTAATGGACATTAATTTATTAATTATTTTTTAAAAATTATACAATTTGTCACCACCTTTACTTTATGATTACATTATTGATTAACTCTTTATATATTTAGTAATCGATTAATTACTAATGTCCATTAATTAATTAATAATTAATTATTAATAATAAGAAAGTTCATAAAAAATAGATCATAAAATATGTATATTTATCACTGGACTTACATTTTGGGGTTGATGCTCAACTGGTAATGTTAATTTATTACTTTATTAATTATTAAGATTAATAATGTTCATTAATTAATTATTAATTAGTCATAATAACAAATTTAGTAAAAAAATATATAAAAAAAGATGTATATTTCATAATGGACTTACATTTTGTGGTTGCTGCTCAACTATTAATGTTCATTAATTACTTCATTGATCATTCATAAAACACATTTTTTGGGGAAAATGCATGAAAACGTGTACATTTTGCACTGCACTTACATTTCAGTGTTGCTGCTTCATTATTACATTGCTGTTATATTTATGTTTTCAGCCTTCATTATTAATGCAATTGTTTTCGTGTGTTGATGCTTAATTATTAATGTTCATGATTAATTATTTAATTACTCATTTATTTTAAAGATTTCTAAATTAAATGTGCTAAAATGCATCACAAAATAGGGAGATTTTACAGTGTCATCATATTTAGTTGCTGCTCATTGTCTCAAACGAATATTTACATCAATTTCTTACATTTTATAATGTATTTACTTATACATTAACAAGGCTTTTTTTTTTTTTTTCACAGTTTGATCATCTGGGCACCTGACTACACAGAGGGGCGTTTGCAGCATTTGATCTGTAATCAGATCACCTTCACAGGTATATCATTTTTCAATATTTAAATTGATTTTATTAGAGGCATGTATGACAAGGACAACAAGTACTTTCAATGATTCATACATTCAGTCAAACAAAATATTAAATATGATTTTTACATCTTTTGACAGATTCCTCACGTCTCCACCTGCCTGAACATAGGAGTCGCCTGCACTAATTAACATTATAGAACATCAAATTCACAGGTATATGATTTTGTGATGACATTCTTTACAAATATAGCATTGAGCATTGATTTGCGTTGAGCAATGTTAGTTAATACATTCATTCAAACAAAAAGTTAAATATGATTTTTACATCTTTTCACAGTTTTTTTACGTTGCAACCTGCCTCAACACAGGAGTCGCCCCTGCAGCATTTTACATTATAGAACAGCTACTTCACAGGTATATGATTTTGTGATGACATTCTTTCCAAATATAGGAATACGTATTTTTTTGAGCCCATGGATGACAGATATTGCCTAATTAATTTAAGTCAGTTATTTAAAAAAATATTGAATAATTACAAGGAAAAAAAAATACATATATACTTAGCTATTGATGTTCCAAATAATTACACTTTAACATCATATCTTGATTTATTGATTAATTAGGCATCATATTCATTTATTCATTAATTTATGTAGTACCAAAAAGCTATTTCCGTTTCTCCTTCTTTACGAAAACAGGTTGAGATTTTGCAGTCATAACACTTTTACATTATTTTATTCATGTGTATTTTTTCATTCATTAATTTATCATTATGTTACTGCTCATTGTCAGGGATAGGACCTTAAAAGCAGTTACCGTATATACTCGAGTATAAGCCGAGTTTTTCAGCCCATTTTTTAAGGCTAAAAAGGGCCCCCTCGGCGTATACTGGGGTCACTATCCCCCCGTGTCTCTCTACACCCCCTCTCTAACCCCCCCGTGTCTCTCTACCCCGTGTCTTTCTACCCCTGTGTCTCTCTAACCCCTCCGTGCCTCTTTCCCTCCCCCTCCTCATTCTAACCCCCCCCCCTCATTCTCGGAGCAAAAGCTTCAGATGCAGGTAAGTGAGGGGAAAGGGAGGGGGGTATTTAGAGGGGAGGAATGAGGAGGGGGGGTTGAGGATGAGGAGGGAGGATGAGGAGGGAGGTTGAGGAGGGGGGTTGAGGTTGAGGAAGGGGGTTGAGGATGGGGGGTTGAGGTTGAGGAGGGGGGTTGAGGAGGGAGATTGAGGAGGGAGGTTGAGGTTGAGGAAGAGGAGGGAGGTTGAGGATGAGGAGGGAGGATGAGGAGGGGGGGTTGCGGTTGAGGAGGGGGTTGAGGATGAGGAGGGAGGTTGAGGAGGGGGTTGAGGATGGGGGGTGAGGTTGAGGAGGGGGTTGAAGATGGGGGAGTTGAGGTTGAGGAGGGAGGTTTAGGGGGGAAGAAGAGGAGGGGGGGTTGAGGATGGGGGATTGAGGTTGAGGAGAGAGGATGAGGAGGGGGTTGAGGATGAGGAGGGGGTTGAGGATGAGGAGGGAGGTTGAGGATGAGGCGGGAGGTTGAGGAGGGGTTTGAGGATGAGGAGGGGGGTTGAGGATGGGGGGTTGAGGATGAGGATGGGGGGGGTTGAGGAGGGAGGATGAGGAGGGGTTGAGGATGGGGGGGTTGAGGATGAGGATGTGGGTTTGAGGAGGGAGGTTGAGGAGGGGGGTTGAGGAGGGGGTTGAGGATGAGGGGGTTGAGGATGAGGGGGTTGAGGAGGGAGGTTGAGGATGAGGAGGGAGGATGAGGAGTGGGGTTGAGGAGGGAGGTTGAGAATGAGGAGGGGGGGAAGAGACACAGGAGAGAGAGGGGGACACAAGAGGGGGACACAGAGGGCACAAGAGGGACACAGGGGGCAGCACATTTCCCACCCTCTGCTTATACTCGAGTCACTCATTTTACCCAGTATTTTGTGGTAAAATAGGTGCCTCAGCTTATACTCGGGTCGGCTTATACTCGAGTATATACAGTAAATATTTAATTTCATGTATTATATCAGGTCACTTTTTAACATTTTAAAATGCATTTAACATATATTTATGATTAGGATGTACGTTTGCTATGTATGCCAATTAAAATGCATTATATGTCATTTTACAGATCCATCATCTCTGCACCTCCCTGAACACACAGAGTGACGTCCGCAGTATTTCAGTTGATATCACAGCTAATTGACAGGTATCATTCTTGATGACATTATTTATAAAAACAGAATTAACCTCCCTATTACATTACAAGTTGCCCTATGAAATAGAGCTTGATATAACCACATAGTATAATTTGGTACACAAATACTTACTTACTGAAGACCTTGCTTTTGGATAGAAGATAACTAACTACAAACTTACATAACCAAAATATGTTCTGTGGTTATATAGAGCACTATTCAATTCGTTAAAACGCAATTTAATAAGTCTTTAACTGTTTTTTCATCAACATTATTCACAGGTTGTCATTCATTAAAAAATACATATATGAAGGGGCGTGGCTAGCAAGGGAGCTGAGCAGACGTGCTTAGGCAGAGCTCCAACACCAGGACCAGCAAAAGTCCAATTATAGCAGGATATGCCGATCCATTTTTCCCCTGCTCAGCACCCACGTATTCTACACATCAAGTAGAACAACCTGATAGGTCTCAAGTGAGGCTGGTCACCCATTTGCTGAACCGAGAGGCTTAGGGCCTACACAGACCAAGCGCAACTGCGGAGCAGACAGCCTTCTTCCAACCCGAGCCGTCGGTCAGACTGGGGAACGCGACCCAGATCATTCGGCAGTGAACCAGCAAAGAGGGAGGACTGGAGAGAGAGAACGGAGAGAACAGCTCCGGGTTCCAACAGGAGACCAGGACCGCAAGACTACCCTTCCTCCCCCCCAAGCACATCAGTCCTGTTCCCAGGAGCCGGTGAGTTACCTGACGGGGATCCGGCAGGAGAGTAGAGCACACCGGGAGGTGCAGGGTGTAGAGGCAGAGGAGGGAGAGCAGAATACCAGGTTGTGACGCAGACACCTTGGAGCTGCCATTTTGGGGAAAGAAAAGCCCGCGAAATACCCGGCGGCCATCTTAAGGGGACAGTAAACAAAGAAAATAAACCTACAGGGCCCTAGGCCCAAACCAAAGCATAATACACAGAGTAATACCAGACAGACCCCTAAAGGGGGAACTAAGACCAAAAGCCACCCAGTATTCCCTGAGGGAATAGAAGATCAGGGAAGAGGAGCTGAGACTTTCTCCACAACAGAAAAACCCCTCTCACTTCATAGAGACACTTATGATCAAAGGGGAGGAACTGGCAAACTGGACTGGTAATATCTAACTCTCAATTAAGACAAAGAGCACAAAAAAAACGCTTGGAAAAACAAACAGCATAAGCTCAACTCTCAGCCACAGATCAGCGCTCCTAAAAGAAGCACAGAAGTGGCACAAGCACACGCAAGTCATCACCCCAACCTGTAATGACCACCAGAGTGGACGGAATCCACAGGTAATAACTTGGCCACAATGATTGGACACACACTGTTCTTACTCGCCTAACAGCCTGCAATACGAGTTCCATCATCCGAGGGACACCCATGGCACACTGAGGCTTTTGACCTACCTCTTCCAACAGGCAGACCACAGGGCCCACAGACTCCCTATTCACACAAAGCTTATAGGGAGAAGGGACAAAAAGCCAATACTCAAATAATAAAGACCAAGAAGTCCAATTAACCACGGCATGGTCAGCACTTTTCAAGAACGTTGAACAAATCTAAAGAGATGTAACAAAGAATAAGTGCCTTCACATAGGGACGCTTACACTAGCACTGGGACTTACGAAGTGACCACCTATCACTGGGAAACATCGAAACCATAGAACTCGCACTGAGATGGCAGGCGTTGCCACTAGGAAAAACAACAAGGGAATTCAATCTTACTGCTTGCCAAAGTCTTCAACGAATACTCCAACCAACAATACTACCATTGCCACAGTCCACGCTACTGCTCATATGGAAATGTCGGCGCCTAGCACCAAAAGAGACATCCAAGACTTAAAAGAATTAATAACCAATTTTAGAGAAGAAATTAAATCCGACATCCAGAGAGTGACAACTGAACTAGCCACAGAGATACAGAAAGTGGATGATAAAACCACTCAGCTGGAAACAAAACTTTCAGATATCATACAACATAACAGCAAACTAGAAGAAGAGATCGTAGCTCTGAAAGAAGAACAATTAAGGCAGCAGCTACAGCAAGAAGACCTAGAAAACAGGTCCAGACGTCAAAACATTAGACTAAGAAACGTGCCGGAGACAGTCAAGGACCTCCATGCATATATAAGCGATCTTTGTGAAATGCTCCTCCCAAATATCCACCCGGAAAATATGAGATTGGACAGAGTCCACAGAGCCCTCGGCTTCCGACCAGCTCAACAAGATCGCCCAAGAGATATCATAGCCAGATTCCACTACTACTCCACCAAATAATTATTTATGAAGGCCGCAAGGAAAGGCATTCCTCCCATTGAGGGTCACAAGCCTCTCCTCTTCTCGGATTTGTCACCGGTAACCCTTGTCAAAAGGAGACAGTTGAAGCCTGTGCTGGACTGTATCTTAGCGCAAGGCTGGAGGTACACGTGGGGGTACCCATTCCGCCTCAATATATCCAGAGAGGGCAAAATTTTCACTGTCAGAACTCTAGAGGAAGGAATCAACTTGTTGGCAGAATGGAACATCAGAGTCAACGACGGAGAGAATCCACAGACAGCAGAAAGCCCCAGAGAGAGGAGACCTCCCTTGAATGAAGGCAGAGACTTTTCACAATAATTTGCTATCTTATATTTACCCTACTGACAAGAAATGCTATTAAAATGCTAAAGGAGTAGGACCAGTTAAGCAGTAATCACACCAGTGAGAGAAACACTTCATAAGATAGACCACCCAGGCCGTAGAGGCTAAGCCGTTAGACACATAAAAGGCGTCCCTACGGGCGCTAACAAATAGCCAGTCAAATACCCACACACAAATAGTTAAGTTTAGGCGGTCCGGTCCAGTGTCATTTAAGAGACACTGATTGGCCCACCAGTAAAATAATATGAGGACAGCAACCGCTCTCCTCACAGTAGTATATGTTACTACGGTTCAGTTAAACAAAGTACTACAGGAACTTAAATTACATCAGGAAGTTTCTTGACCACTAGAGAGACACACCTACCGACTCCCAAACCTGGGCATCGTATCTAGAGTAGCCATTGGGACTTCCTCTAGAGGAGGAGAAGTTGTCCATACAGTTACTAGTTCAGGTTTTGCATTCCCCATAGAATTGTGTATATATACAGTTGCTTCGTTGACCTCTGTTTCTCTCCTAAAGACTAGAGATTTGCACACGCATTTGTCTGCTGAGCGGTTTTCGGGGCGGAGTCCAGCAGGGGGCACAGGTACGCTAGACTGTACGCACCATAGAAGGTGAGTCAACCAGCCTTACTCACCAAAATGTCACACACCCCAATAAGAAATATGGACATTGTCATAGCGTCACATAATGCTCATGGGCTGAACGAACCAGTCAAGAGGGGGGTGGCCGTGAGGAACTACCAAAAATTAAACCTAGATATTGTAATGATTCAAGAAACCCATTTCAGAAAACAAGCAATACCAAAATACTGGGGGGGAGCCTTCACACAGACGTTCCACGCTACCTCAGTAACCAAACAAAAAGGAGTCTCCATTCCTTCCTAACTCTCCTATCTTCCTGTACTGTCTGACCCCAATCCATTTTCTCTCTCTCTTTCTTTCAGTGCAAATTTACTCTGGTTTTAAGGCCTACTTCATCTGTGACTCACTCAGAACTGAATTCAGAACACCTCAGCAGTGCAAATTTACTCTGGTTTTAAGGCCTACTTCATCTGTGACACACTCAGAACTGCATTCAGAACACCTCAGCAGTGCAAATTTACTCTGGTTTTAAGGCCTACTTCATCTGTGACACACTCAGAACTGCATTCAGAACACCTCAGCAGTGCAAATTTACTCTGGTTTTAAGGCCTACTTCATCTGTGACACACTCAGAACTGCATTTAGAACACCTCAGCTGTGCAAATTTACTCTGGTTTTAAGGCCTACTTCATCTGTGACACACTCAGAACTGCATTCAGAACACCTCAGCAGTGCAAATTTACTCTGGTTTTAAGGCCTACTTCATCTGTGACACACTCAGAACTGCATTCAGAACACCTCAGCAGTGCAAATTTACTCTGGTTTTAAGGCCTACTTCATCTGTGACACACTCAGAACTGCATTCAGAACACCTCAGCAGGTATGGAGAAGACTATGGAAACTGTGCCATCCCTGGAGCCAATATGTTTATTAATATCACTACTGTATGCATGTTATTATATCTTGGCAGATAGAAACATTCTGACTTTTTGTTTTCAATTTTTAACTGTTTCCTATACCCTGCTCTGCTGTCCCCACCTTCCCCCCCATCCTCCCCCATTTATGGCTGGCATAAATACCTCAAATCTCCTCCCCCCTCCTCAAATATCTTTATTCTATGGTCTCTCTCTCATTCCTTCCTAACTATCCTATCTTCCTGTACTGTCTGACCCCAATCCATTCTCTCTCTCTCTTTCTTTCAGTGCAAATTTACTCTGGTTTTAAGGCCTACTTCATCTGTGACACACTCAGAACTGCATTCAGAACACCTCAGCAGGTATGGAGAAGACTATGGAAACTGTGCCATCCCTGGAGCCAATATGTTTATTAATATCACTACTGTATGCATGTTATTATATCTTGGCAGATAGAAATATTCTGACTTTTTGTTTTCAATTTTTAACTGTTTCCTATACCCTGCTCTGCTGTCCCCACCTTCCCCCCCATCCTCCCCCATTTATGGCTGGCATAAATACCTCAAATCTCCTCCCCCCTCCTCAAATATCTTTATTCTATGGTCTCTCTCTCATTCCTTCCTAACTCTCCTATCTTCCTGTACTGTCTGACCCCAATCCATTCTCTCTCTCTCTTTCTTTCAGTGCAAATTTACTCTGGTTTTAAGGCCTACTTCATCTGTGACACACTCAGAACTGCATTCAGAACACCTCAGCAGGTATGGAGAAGACTATGGAAACTGTGCCATCCCTGGAGCCAATATGTTTATTAATATCACTACTGTATGCATGTTATTATATCTTGGCAGATAGAAACATTCTGACTTTTTGTTTTCAATTTTTAACTGTTTCCTATACCCTGCTCTGCTGTCCCCACCTTCCCCCCCATCCTCCCCCATTTATGGCTGGCATAAATACCTCAAATCTCCTCCCCCCTCCTCAAATATCTTTATTCTATGGTCTCTCTCTCATTCCTTCCTAACTCTCCTATCTTCCTGTACTGTCTGACCCCAATCCATTCTCTCTCTCTCTTTCTTTCAGTGCAAATTTACTCTGGTTTTAAGGCCTACTTCATCTGTGACACACTCAGAACTGCATTCAGAACACCTCAGCAGGTATGGAGAAGACTATGGAAACTGTGCCATCCCTGGAGCCAATATGTTTATTAATATCACTACTGTATGCATGTTATTATATCTTGGCAGATAGAAATATTCTGACTTTTTGTTTTCAATTTTTAACTGTTTCCTATACCCTGCTCTGCTGTCCCCACCTTCCCCCCCATCCTCCCCCATTTATGGCTGGCATAAATACCTCAAATCTCCTCCCCCCTCCTCAAATATCTTTATTCTATGGTCTCTCTCTCATTCCTTCCTAACTCTCCTATCTTCCTGTACTGTCTGACCCCAATCCATTCTCTCTCTCTCTTTCTTTCAGTGCAAATTTACTCTGGTTTTAAGGCCTACTTCATCTGTGACACACTCAGAACTGCATTCAGAACACCTCAGCAGGTATGGAGAAGACTATGGAAACTGTGCCATCCCTGGAGCCAATATGTTTATTAATATCACTACTGTATGCATGTTATTATATCTTGGCAGATAGAAACATTCTGACTTTTTGTTTTCAATTTTTAACTGTTTCCTATACCCTGCTCTGCTGTCCCCACCTTCCCCCCCATCCTCCCCCATTTATGGCTGGCATAAATACCTCAAATCTCCTCCCCCCTCCTCAAATATCTTTATTCTATGGTCTCTCTCTCATTCCTTCCTAACTCTCCTATCTTCCTGTACTGTCTGACCCCAATCCATTCTCTCTCTCTCTTTCTTTCAGTGCAAATTTACTCTGGTTTTAAGGCCTACTTCATCTGTGACACACTCAGAACTGCATTCAGAACACCTCAGCAGGTATGGAGAAGACTATGGAAACTGTGCCATCCCTGGAGCCAATATGTTTATTAATATCACTACTGTATGCATGTTATTATATCTTGGCAGATAGAAACATTCTGACTTTTTGTTTTCAATTTTTAACTGTTTCCTATACCCTGCTCTGCTGTCCCCACCTTCCCCCCCATCCTCCCCCATTTATGGCTGGCATAAATACCTCAAATCTCCTCCCCCCTCCTCAAATATCTTTATTCTATGGTCTCTCTCTCATTCCTTCCTAACTCTCCTATCTTCCTGTACTGTCTGACCCCAATCCATTCTCTCTCTCTCTTTCTTTCAGTGCAAATTTACTCTGGTTTTAAGGCCTACTTCATCTGTGACACACTCAGAACTGCATTCAGAACACCTCAGCAGGTATGGAGAAGACTATGGAAACTGTGCCATCCCTGGAGCCAATATGTTTATTAATATCACTACTGTATGCATGTTATTATATCTTGGCAGATAGAAACATTCTGACTTTTTGTTTTCAATTTTTAACTGTTTCCTATACCCTGCTCTGCTGTCCCCACCTTCCCCCCCATCCTCCCCCATTTATGGCTGGCATAAATACCTCAAATCTCCTCCCCCCTCCTCAAATATCTTTATTCTATGGTCTCTCTCTCATTCCTTCCTAACTCTCCTATCTTCCTGTACTGTCTGACCCCAATCCATTCTCTCTCTCTCTTTCTTTCAGTGCAAATTTACTCTGGTTTTAAGGCCTACTTCATCTGTGACACACTCAGAACTGCATTCAGAACACCTCAGCAGGTATGGAGAAGACTATGGAAACTGTGCCATCCCTGGAGCCAATATGTTTATTAATATCACTACTGTATGCATGTTATTATATCTTGGCAGATAGAAACATTCTGACTTTTTGTTTTCAATTTTTAACTGTTTCCTATACCCTGCTCTGCTGTCCCCACCTTCCCCCCCATCCTCCCCCATTTATGGCTGGCATAAATACCTCAAATCTCCTCCCCCCTCCTCAAATATCTTTATTCTATGGTCTCTCTCTCATTCCTTCCTAACTCTCCTATCTTCCTGTACTGTCTGACCCCAATCCATTCTCTCTCTCTCTTTCTTTCAGTGCAAATTTACTCTGGTTTTAAGGCCTACTTCATCTGTGACACACTCAGAACTGCATTCAGAACACCTCAGCAGGTATGGAGAAGACTATGGAAACTGTGCCATCCCTGGAGCCAATATGTTTATTAATATCACTACTGTATGCATGTTATTATATCTTGGCAGATAGAAACATTCTGACTTTTTGTTTTCAATTTTTAACTGTTTCCTATACCCTGCTCTGCTGTCCCCACCTTCCCCCCCATCCTCCCCCATTTATGGCTGGCATAAATACCTCAAATCTCCTCCCCCCTCCTCAAATATCTTTATTCTATGGTCTCTCTCTCATTCCTTCCTAACTCTCCTATCTTCCTGTACTGTCTGACCCCAATCCATTCTCTCTCTCTCTTTCTTTCAGTGCAAATTTACTCTGGTTTTAAGGCCTACTTCATCTGTGACACACTCAGAACTGCATTCAGAACACCTCAGCAGGTATGGAGAAGACTATGGAAACTGTGCCATCCCTGGAGCCAATATGTTTATTAATATCACTACTGTATGCATGTTATTATATCTTGGCAGATAGAAACATTCTGACTTTTTGTTTTCAATTTTTAACTGTTTCCTATACCCTGCTCTGCTGTCCCCACCTTCCCCCCCATCCTCCCCCATTTATGGCTGGCATAAATACCTCAAATCTCCTCCCCCCTCCTCAAATATCTTTATTCTATGGTCTCTCTCTCATTCCTTCCTAACTCTCCTATCTTCCTGTACTGTCTGACCCCAATCCATTCTCTCTCTCTCTTTCTTTCAGTGCAAATTTACTCTGGTTTTAAGGCCTACTTCATCTGTGACACACTCAGAACTGCATTCAGAACACCTCAGCAGGTATGGAGAAGACTATGGAAACTGTGCCATCCCTGGAGCCAATATGTTTATTAATATCACTACTGTATGCATGTTATTATATCTTGGCAGATAGAAACATTCTGACTTTTTGTTTTCAATTTTTAACTGTTTCCTATACCCTGCTCTGCTGTCCCCACCTTCCCCCCCATCCTCCCCCATTTATGGCTGGCATAAATACCTCAAATCTCCTCCCCCCTCCTCAAATATCTTTATTCTATGGTCTCTCTCTCATTCCTTCCTAACTCTCCTATCTTCCTGTACTGTCTGACCCCAATCCATTCTCTCTCTCTCTTTCTTTCAGTGCAAATTTACTCTGGTTTTAAGGCCTACTTCATCTGTGACACACTCAGAACTGCATTCAGAACACCTCAGCAGGTATGGA
The DNA here is from genome assembly GCA_027410445.1 of Discoglossus pictus. Lineage (NCBI taxonomy): Eukaryota > Metazoa > Chordata > Amphibia > Anura > Alytidae > Discoglossus > Discoglossus pictus. The sequence goes on from CM050169.1 coordinate 2,601,673, forward strand.
GAAGACTATGGAAACTGTGCCATCCCTGGAGCCAATATGTTTATTAATATCACTACTGTATGCATGTTATTATATCTTGGCAGATAGAAACATTCTGACTTTTTGTTTTCAATTTTTAACTGTTTCCTATACCCTGCTCTGCTGTCCCCACCTTCCCCCCATCCTCCCCCATTTATGGCTGGCATAAATACCTCAAATCTCCTCCCCCCTCCTCAAATATCTTTATTCTATGGTCTCTCTCTCATTCCTTCCTAACTCTCCTATCTTCCTGTACTGTCTGACCCCAATCCATTCTCTCTCTCTCTTTCTTTCAGTGCAAATTTACTCTGGTTTTAAGGCCTACTTCATCTGTGACACACTCAGAACTGCATTCAGAACACCTCAGCAGGTATGGAGAAGACTATGGAAACTGTGCCATCCCTGGAGCCAATATGTTTATTAATATCACTACTGTATGCATGTTATTATATCTTGGCAGATAGAAACATTCTGACTTTTTGTTTTCAATTTTTAACTGTTTCCTATACCCTGCTCTGCTGTCCCCACCTTCCCCCCCATCCTCCCCCATTTATGGCTGGCATAAATACCTCAAATCTCCTCCCCCCTCCTCAAATATCTTTATTCTATGGTCTCTCTCTCATTCCTTCCTAACTCTCCTATCTTCCTGTACTGTCTGACCCCAATCCATTCTCTCTCTCTCTTTCTTTCAGTGCAAATTTACTCTGGTTTTAAGGCCTACTTCATCTGTGACACACTCAGAACTGCATTCAGAACACCTCAGCAGGTATGGAGAAGACTATGGAAACTGTGCCATCCCTGGAGCCAATATGTTTATTAATATCACTACTGTATGCATGTTATTATATCTTGGCAGATAGAAACATTCTGACTTTTTGTTTTCAATTTTTAACTGTTTCCTATACCCTGCTCTGCTGTCCCCACCTTCCCCCCCATCCTCCCCCATTTATGGCTGGCATAAATACCTCAAATCTCCTCCCCCCTCCTCAAATATCTTTATTCTATGGTCTCTCTCTCATTCCTTCCTAACTCTCCTATCTTCCTGTACTGTCTGACCCCAATCCATTCTCTCTCTCTCTTTCTTTCAGTGCAAATTTACTCTGGTTTTAAGGCCTACTTCATCTGTGACACACTCAGAACTGCATTCAGAACACCTCAGCAGGTATGGAGAAGACTATGGAAACTGTGCCATCCCTGGAGCCAATATGTTTATTAATATCACTACTGTATGCATGTTATTATATCTTGGCAGATAGAAACATTCTGACTTTTTGTTTTCAATTTTTAACTGTTTCCTATACCCTGCTCTGCTGTCCCCACCTTCCCCCCCATCCTCCCCCATTTATGGCTGGCATAAATACCTCAAATCTCCTCCCCCCTCCTCAAATATCTTTATTCTATGGTCTCTCTCTCATTCCTTCCTAACTCTCCTATCTTCCTGTACTGTCTGACCCCAATCCATTCTCTCTCTCTCTTTCTTTCAGTGCAAATTTACTCTGGTTTTAAGGCCTACTTCATCTGTGACACACTCAGAACTGCATTCAGAACACCTCAGCAGGTATGGAGAAGACTATGGAAACTGTGCCATCCCTGGAGCCAATATGTTTATTAATATCACTACTGTATGCATGTTATTATATCTTGGCAGATAGAAACATTCTGACTTTTTGTTTTCAATTTTTAACTGTTTCCTATACCCTGCTCTGCTGTCCCCACCTTCCCCCCCATCCTCCCCCATTTATGGCTGGCATAAATACCTCAAATCTCCTCCCCCCTCCTCAAATATCTTTATTCTATGGTCTCTCTCTCATTCCTTCCTAACTCTCCTATCTTCCTGTACTGTCTGACCCCAATCCATTCTCTCTCTCTCTTTCTTTCAGTGCAAATTTACTCTGGTTTTAAGGCCTACTTCATCTGTGACACACTCAGAACTGCATTCAGAACACCTCAGCAGGTATGGAGAAGACTATGGAAACTGTGCCATCCCTGGAGCCAATATGTTTATTAATATCACTACTGTATGCATGTTATTATATCTTGGCAGATAGAAACATTCTGACTTTTTGTTTTCAATTTTTAACTGTTTCCTATACCCTGCTCTGCTGTCCCCACCTTCCCCCCCATCCTCCCCCATTTATGGCTGGCATAAATACCTCAAATCTCCTCCCCCCTCCTCAAATATCTTTATTCTATGGTCTCTCTCTCATTCCTTCCTAACTCTCCTATCTTCCTGTACTGTCTGACCCCAATCCATTCTCTCTCTCTCTTTCTTTCAGTGCAAATTTACTCTGGTTTTAAGGCCTACTTCATCTGTGACACACTCAGAACTGCATTCAGAACACCTCAGCAGGTATGGAGAAGACTATGGAAACTGTGCCATCCCTGGAGCCAATATGTTTATTAATATCACTACTGTATGCATGTTATTATATCTTGGCAGATAGAAACATTCTGACTTTTTGTTTTCAATTTTTAACTGTTTCCTATACCCTGCTCTGCTGTCCCCACCTTCCCCCCCATCCTCCCCCATTTATGGCTGGCATAAATACCTCAAATCTCCTCCCCCCTCCTCAAATATCTTTATTCTATGGTCTCTCTCTCATTCCTTCCTAACTCTCCTATCTTCCTGTACTGTCTGACCCCAATCCATTCTCTCTCTCTCTTTCTTTCAGTGCAAATTTACTCTGGTTTTAAGGCCTACTTCATCTGTGACACACTCAGAACTGCATTCAGAACACCTCAGCAGGTATGGAGAAGACTATGGAAACTGTGCCATCCCTGGAGCCAATATGTTTATTAATATCACTACTGTATGCATGTTATTATATCTTGGCAGATAGAAACATTCTGACTTTTTGTTTTCAATTTTTAACTGTTTCCTATACCCTGCTCTGCTGTCCCCACCTTCCCCCCATCCTCCCCCATTTATGGCTGGCATAAATACCTCAAATCTCCTCCCCCCTCCTCAAATATCTTTATTCTATGGTCTCTCTCTCATTCCTTCCTAACTCTCCTATCTTCCTGTACTGTCTGACCCCAATCCATTCTCTCTCTCTCTTTCTTTCAGTGCAAATTTACTCTGGTTTTAAGGCCTACTTCATCTGTGACACACTCAGAACTGCATTCAGAACACCTCAGCAGGTATGGAGAAGACTATGGAAACTGTGCCATCCCTGGAGCCAATATGTTTATTAATATCACTACTGTATGCATGTTATTATATCTTGGCAGATAGAAACATTCTGACTTTTTGTTTTCAATTTTTAACTGTTTCCTATACCCTGCTCTGCTGTCCCCACCTTCCCCCCCATCCTCCCCCATTTATGGCTGGCATAAATACCTCAAATCTCCTCCCCCCTCCTCAAATATCTTTATTCTATGGTCTCTCTCTCATTCCTTCCTAACTCTCCTATCTTCCTGTACTGTCTGACCCCAATCCATTCTCTCTCTCTCTTTCTTTCAGTGCAAATTTACTCTGGTTTTAAGGCCTACTTCATCTGTGACACACTCAGAACTGCATTCAGAACACCTCAGCAGGTATGGAGAAGACTATGGAAACTGTGCCATCCCTGGAGCCAATATGTTTATTAATATCACTACTGTATGCATGTTATTATATCTTGGCAGATAGAAACATTCTGACTTTTTGTTTTCAATTTTTAACTGTTTCCTATACCCTGCTCTGCTGTCCCCACCTTCCCCCCCATCCTCCCCCATTTATGGCTGGCATAAATACCTCAAATCTCCTCCCCCCTCCTCAAATATCTTTATTCTATGGTCTCTCTCTCATTCCTTCCTAACTCTCCTATCTTCCTGTACTGTCTGACCCCAATCCATTCTCTCTCTCTCTTTCTTTCAGTGCAAATTTACTCTGGTTTTAAGGCCTACTTCATCTGTGACACACTCAGAACTGCATTCAGAACACCTCAGCAGGTATGGAGAAGACTATGGAAACTGTGCCATCCCTGGAGCCAATATGTTTATTAATATCACTACTGTATGCATGTTATTATATCTTGGCAGATAGAAACATTCTGACTTTTTGTTTTCAATTTTTAACTGTTTCCTATACCCTGCTCTGCTGTCCCCACCTTCCCCCCCATCCTCCCCCATTTATGGCTGGCATAAATACCTCAAATCTCCTCCCCCCTCCTCAAATATCTTTATTCTATGGTCTCTCTCTCATTCCTTCCTAACTCTCCTATCTTCCTGTACTGTCTGACCCCAATCCATTCTCTCTCTCTCTTTCTTTCAGTGCAAATTTACTCTGGTTTTAAGGCCTACTTCATCTGTGACACACTCAGAACTGCATTCAGAACACCTCAGCAGGTATGGAGAAGACTATGGAAACTGTGCCATCCCTGGAGCCAATATGTTTATTAATATCACTACTGTATGCATGTTATTATATCTTGGCAGATAGAAACATTCTGACTTTTTGTTTTCAATTTTTAACTGTTTCCTATACCCTGCTCTGCTGTCCCCACCTTCCCCCCATCCTCCCCCATTTATGGCTGGCATAAATACCTCAAATCTCCTCCCCCCTCCTCAAATATCTTTATTCTATGGTCTCTCTCTCATTCCTTCCTAACTCTCCTATCTTCCTGTACTGTCTGACCCCAATCCATTCTCTCTCTCTCTTTCTTTCAGTGCAAATTTACTCTGGTTTTAAGGCCTACTTCATCTGTGACACACTCAGAACTGCATTCAGAACACCTCAGCAGGTATGGAGAAGACTATGGAAACTGTGCCATCCCTGGAGCCAATATGTTTATTAATATCACTACTGTATGCATGTTATTATATCTTGGCAGATAGAAACATTCTGACTTTTTGTTTTCAATTTTTAACTGTTTCCTATACCCTGCTCTGCTGTCCCCACCTTCCCCCTCATCCTCCCCCATTTATGGCTGGCATAAATACCTCAAATCTCCTCCCCCCTCCTCAAATATCTTTATTCTATGGTCTCTCTCTCATTCCTTCCTAACTCTCCTATCTTCCTGTACTGTCTGACCCCAATCCATTCTCTCTCTCTCTTTCTTTCAGTGCAAATTTACTCTGGTTTTAAGGCCTACTTCATCTGTGACACACTCAGAACTGCATTCAGAACACCTCAGCAGGTATGGAGAAGACTATGGAAACTGTGCCATCCCTGGAGCCAATATGTTTATTAATATCACTACTGTATGCATGTTATTATATCTTGGCAGATAGAAACATTCTGACTTTTTGTTTTCAATTTTTAACTGTTTCCTATACCCTGCTCTGCTGTCCCCATCTTCCCCCCCATCCTCCCCCATTTATGGCTGGCATAAATACCTCAAATCTCCTCCCCCCTCCTCAAATATCTTTATTCTATGGTCTCTCTCTCATTCCTTCCTAACTCTCCTATCTTCCTGTACTGTCTGACCCCAATCCATTCTCTCTCTCTCTTTCTTTCAGTGCAAATTTACTCTGGTTTTAAGGCCTACTTCATCTGTGACACACTCAGAACTGCATTCAGAACACCTCAGCAGGTATGGAGAAGACTATGGAAACTGTGCCATCCCTGGAGCCAATATGTTTATTAATATCACTACTGTATGCATGTTATTATATCTTGGCAGATAGAAACATTCTGACTTTTTGTTTTCAATTTTTAACTGTTTCCTATACCCTGCTCTGCTGTCCCCACCTTCCCCCCCATCCTCCCCCATTTATGGCTGGCATAAATACCTCAAATCTCCTCCCCCCTCCTCAAATATCTTTATTCTATGGTCTCTCTCTCATTCCTTCCTAACTCTCCTATCTTCCTGTACTGTCTGACCCCAATCCATTCTCTCTCTCTCTTTCTTTCAGTGCAAATTTACTCTGGTTTTAAGGCCTACTTCATCTGTGACACACTCAGAACTGCATTCAGAACACCTCAGCAGGTATGGAGAAGACTATGGAAACTGTGCCATCCCTGGAGCCAATATGTTTATTAATATCACTACTGTATGCATGTTATTATATCTTGGCAGATAGAAACATTCTGACTTTTTGTTTTCAATTTTTAACTGTTTCCTATACCCTGCTCTGCTGTCCCCACCTTCCCCCCCCATCCTCCCCCATTTATGGCTGGCATAAATACCTCAAATCTCCTCCCCCCTCCTCAAATATCTTTATTCTATGGTCTCTCTCTCATTCCTTCCTAACTCTCCTATCTTCCTGTACTGTCTGACCCCAATCCATTCTCTCTCTCTCTTTCTTTCAGTGCAAATTTACTCTGGTTTTAAGGCCTACTTCATCTGTGACACACTCAGAACTGCATTCAGAACACCTCAGCAGGTATGGAGAAGACTATGGAAACTGTGCCATCCCTGGAGCCAATATGTTTATTAATATCACTACTGTATGCATGTTATTATATCTTGGCAGATAGAAACATTCTGACTTTTTGTTTTCAATTTTTAACTGTTTCCTATACCCTGCTCTGCTGTCCCCACCTTCCCCCCCATCCTCCCCCATTTATGGCTGGCATAAATACCTCAAATCTCCTCCCCCCTCCTCAAATATCTTTATTCTATGGTCTCTCTCTCATTCCTTCCTAACTCTCCTATCTTCCTGTACTGTCTGACCCCAATCCATTCTCTCTCTCTCTTTCTTTCAGTGCAAATTTACTCTGGTTTTAAGGCCTACTTCATCTGTGACACACTCAGAACTGCATTCAGAACACCTCAGCAGGTATGGAGAAGACTATGGAAACTGTGCCATCCCTGGAGCCAATATGTTTATTAATATCACTACTGTATGCATGTTATTATATCTTGGCAGATAGAAACATTCTGACTTTTTGTTTTCAATTTTTAACTGTTTCCTATACCCTGCTCTGCTGTCCCCACCTTCCCCCCCATCCTCCCCCATTTATGGCTGGCATAAATACCTCAAATCTCCTCCCCCCTCCTCAAATATCTTTATTCTATGGTCTCTCTCTCATTCCTTCCTAACTCTCCTATCTTCCTGTACTGTCTGACCCCAATCCATTCTCTCTCTCTCTTTCTTTCAGTGCAAATTTACTCTGGTTTTAAGGCCTACTTCATCTGTGACACACTCAGAACTGCATTCAGAACACCTCAGCAGGTATGGAGAAGACTATGGAAACTGTGCCATCCCTGGAGCCAATATGTTTATTAATATCACTACTGTATGCATGTTATTATATCTTGGCAGATAGAAACATTCTGACTTTTTGTTTTCAATTTTTAACTGTTTCCTATACCCTGCTCTGCTGTCCCCACCTTCCCCCCCATCCTCCCCCATTTATGGCTGGCATAAATACCTCAAATCTCCTCCCCCCTCCTCAAATATCTTTATTCTATGGTCTCTCTCTCATTCCTTCCTAACTCTCCTATCTTCCTGTACTGTCTGACCCCAATCCATTCTCTCTCTCTCTTTCTTTCAGTGCAAATTTACTCTGGTTTTAAGGCCTACTTCATCTGTGACACACTCAGAACTGCATTCAGAACACCTCAGCAGGTATGGAGAAGACTATGGAAACTGTGCCATCCCTGGAGCCAATATGTTTATTAATATCACTACTGTATGCATGTTATTATATCTTGGCAGATAGAAACATTCTGACTTTTTGTTTTCAATTTTTAACTGTTTCCTATACCCTGCTCTGCTGTCCCCACCTTCCCCCCCATCCTCCCCCATTTATGGCTGGCATAAATACCTCAAATCTCCTCCCCCCTCCTCAAATATCTTTATTCTATGGTCTCTCTCTCATTCCTTCCTAACTCTCCTATCTTCCTGTACTGTCTGACCCCAATCCATTCTCTCTCTCTCTTTCTTTCAGTGCAAATTTACTCTGGTTTTAAGGCCTACTTCATCTGTGACACACTCAGAACTGCCCTCCCTCCCTTCCCCTCACCCACCCACCCCAACTCAGATTAAATTTATAGAGCCATAGAAAACACCTGACTTCCTACTTGCAGATATATCATCTCAACACTAGGGGTCAGCCAACATACTACTCTTTCACCTCAGATCCATCCCCTCTCCCTCTAAAATAAAACTCTTTCTATCTTTCACTTACTTCCTTGCCCTTGCTATTCCTTATTTGTTACTCTTCCCCAGTTCTCTGCCCTTTAATTCCCTTTAGATTGTAAGTAGCGAGTTTCCAGTCTTGTAGGGTGCTTTGGGATAAAGCACTTTCTGCTAAGATTCTAAGCTCAAAACAGGGCTCTTCAACTTTTTTTATTTTTTTTATTTTGTTAAACGTGTATTTCCCTTGTTCTTATCCCCTGTACAGCGCTACGGAATATGTTGGCGCAATACAAATAAAAGATAATAATAATAATAATAATAATAAATTTTGTTCCACAGAAGACTCAACTTCCAACTAACTAAAGTTCAAAGGGACATAGAAGGCAGGTACATAGCTGTTCACGGGTCAATACATGAACAGAAGGTCACACTTTTAAATATTTACGCCCCAAACACGGACCAAACACCATTTTTCCACAAAATACAAAAGCTAACAGATAGTTGGGATGACGGGATTAAGATAATAGGGGGAGATATGAACGCGGTTTTGGATCCGTCCAAAGACAAGTCAAACGACCCAGATTCACACAAAACCCCCACGACGACAAAAGCACTCAAAAAACTACTAAATTCAAACTGTATGATCGACACCTGGAGAAATATGAACCCCACAGAAAGAGAGTACACATTTTTTTCAAATAGACATGGGTCACTTTCCAGAATAGACTACATACTGATCCAACAAAACATGGCAGGAAACTTAACCGAAGCCTCAATATGTCCCATAGAATGGTCAGATCACGAACTAGTCAAAATTTCCATGAGTAACCTCCTACCGAAGGGAAATAACCCGAGGTGGACATTAAACCCCGGGTTACTAAACGACCCAAACACACGTGAAAAAATTAGGGCAGCAATCACAGACTATCTTGACCTTAACAAAGTAGGCGAAATAAACATAAACGGAATTTGGGCAGCACACAATGCAGTAATCAGGGGAGTCTGCATACAAATTAGTTAGCTCAAAAAAAAACAGGACCAGGCACAAATATCACTCCTAAATCAGAAAATATCAGAGGCCCAAAAACTAGTTGGTAAAGACAAATCACGATACATACACGAAAAGATACTAGGTTTCAAACAAGAACTCAACTCTATACTAAGAGGAAAAATGGTCACAATACTACAACGAGCTGATGCTAAATTCTTTAGAAACGCAAACAAACCTGATAGAATGTTGGCCAATAGACTAAAAGAAAAGAGGGCGAACTCATTCATTGCCAAACTAATCACCAAAAACAAGCAAATAGTATTTAAGCCAGATCAGATAGTAAGCGAATTCAGGCAATTTTATGCTGACCTTTACACCAAGTCAGGCAACTCGGTACCCCAACTCACAAACTAGAAATCGAAAAAACATTAAGTAACATAAATGTACCACATCTAGACCCCACTAAAGCTAACTTACTCTTAGAGCCCATATCAGTCAAAGAAATACAGGAAGCGATCAAGACTACAAAAGCACATGGGGCCCCGGGCCCAGACGGGTACTCGAACCTATATTACAAATATATGAGCGATCTACTCAGCCCGGCCTTACACAAACTATTTAATGGTTTCTTAGAAGGAGGGAAAATAAAACCGGAATTCTTAGAAGCCAAAATAATAGTAATCCCTAAACCAGGAAAAGACCCAACACAATGTGCTAGCTATAGACCAATTTCCCTGATTAACACCGACTTAAAAATATATACTAAAATATTGGCGTCCAGACTAGCAGATTTGATGCCTGAGATAATACACCCAGATCAAGTAGGCTTCATAAGAGGGAGGGAAGCGCCAGATAATACCAGAAAGATCATTGACCTCATTGACATAACCTGCAAAGGAGACAGTCAAGCGATGTTGCTAGCACTTGATGCCGAAAAGGCATTCGATAGATTAGACTGGACATTTATGAACTCAGCACTAATCAAATTCGGGTTGCCGGAAGGTTTTCTCAAAAGCGTCGCTTCGATATACTCAGAACCAACTGCTCAGGACACAACTCCCAAAAACTCAACATCACGAGAGGTACACGACAGGGTTGCCCGCTGTCCCCACTGCTGTTCGCCCTTAGTATAGAACCACTAGCAATAGCTATTCGCCAACACTCAGATATATCGGGAATTCCGGTCGGCCCGACAAATCACAAAATAAGCCTCTTCGCAGACGACATTCTCCTAACGATCTCAAATCCTTTAGTCAGTCTTCCCAACCTATTCAAACTCCTATCAGAATTTGGCCCTCTTTCAGGGTTCAAAGTAAATACAAGCAAAAGCATAGCCCTTAACGTATCTCTCCCATCCCCCATGGAAAAGCAAATAACCAATCATTTCCCGATAAAATGGTCCCATAAATCTATCAGCTATTTAGGCATACAAATTACCAAATCGACTAAAGCCCTATATGAAGCGAACTACCCAACCCTCATTAAACAAATATCAAGAGACCTACACAGGTGGTCAGAGCTAAAGATCTCATGGTTAGGTAAATTACATGCCATTAAAATGAATATACTCCCCAAACTACTTTACCTATTTACGACTATACCAATATCAATTTTGGCAAAAGAACTGAAAACAATACAAAAAATGTTGACGAACTTTCTGTGGAACAACAAAAAACCTAGAATAAACAGAGAAACAATTATCGCAACTAAGAAGAGAGGCGGCCTCGCATTTCCAGATATTGCCCGTTACTTCAAAGCAGCTAGACTAGCTCAACTAGCAAAATGGTTCGTTAAAGACTCCCCCCCAGTATGGGTCCAGATAGAGAAACACACACTGAGGGCCAACGACTTGATCATGCACCAACTTCCATGGCTCTCCATTCAGCAGGGCTTCAAACTACCCAAAACATTTCCAACTAGTGTGAAGCACACAATAATTTTGTGGAAAAACGTAAATAGGAGAACCATACTTTTAAACCAAGATTCTAGGCTTACTCCCTTGTGGCCCCAATCGACTGACCCCAAAATAAATACTAATGACCAATATAGATGGTGGACCGAAAACAACTGCTCAATTGCGGCAGACCTACCTGTAGTTAATCAAAAACTGTCCATGACTGCATTCCTAGATAAAAAACAATTACCCCCAGGAGAATGGCTTAACCTACTCGCAATAAATCTAAGACCAACCCAAACCATTAGGAATAAGGGGGGACAAAACAAATCCATATTCGAAGGGTGTTGCATTAATTACCCAGGAGGGAAAGGGAATATTTCCACAATATACAACCACCTATGTGAACTAACCACTCCTCCCAAACTTCACTACGAGAGGGCATGGGAAAAAGACCTCAACATAAGCTTAGATAAGGACCAATGGAACAACATTCTGAAACAAGCAAAAAACTCCTCACTTAACATAATCTTGAAGGAAAATTCATATAAAGTGGTCATGAGATGGTACCTAACCCCAGTGAGAATGCACCTCGGTAATCCGGGGATTAGTGATATATGTGAAAGAGGATGCAATCAGAAAGGGTCTCTAATTCACAAATTTTGGGAATGCCCTATGATTAAACACACTTGGGTAGATACTTACAAAACATTAGAGAAATTATGGGGTCAGAGGTTTCCCATGAAACCAGAGGAAGCCATTCTGGGATTACCGGTAAAGGGGTTGTCCAATTCGGAGCAATTCCTAACCAACCAAATCTTCTTAGCAGTTAGAAAAACAATAGCCGCCCACTGGAAAACACCCACCCCAACATACGAGAAAATCCTAAACAAAATCGAGTTTGTTCGGTCCATGAGCATTCTATCTGCTGAAGTGAACCATAACTACAAACGCTGGGCCTCCTGCTGGGCCGCCTGGGAGACAAGGTTCGGCCGAGGAATGAGGTGAGTGACACTTCCCTCCTAAGGGACCCAGAAAAGAAATATAGACAAGAAATAGCTTAAGTTATCCAACACCTATAACCCTATCTAGTTACCCCAGATCTAAGACTACATCTACTAGTAGAGCTGATACTAACCAGGGTCAGGTTTCAAGGAGCTCAGGAAACACAGCTTACAAAGATCAGCCCAATGTTATGGGACTTCACTACTCATAGTTTCCCCCCAAACCCTAACTCAGTTTTAAGTAACGTTCAACAGACATTAAACTAGAAAACGTAAAATAGGAGGAGGAGGTATGGACAGTAAGATGTTCCACAAGAAGACAGATGTGATGTATGTCATTATTGCTATTTTCTAATTTCCCACATCTAATGTATTATTCTGACTCATTCGTCAAATGTTGTCTGACTGTCTAATAAAAATCATTAAAAAAAAAAAAGTAATACATATATGAAAATACATTTATCTTTACATGAATGAGAATTACACTTCAGATGTTTATTCATGTCAATCTATAGTTTGCTAATAGATCTTTTGCGTAGCTCTTCTTTAGGAAAACATGATTACCTGTTAATGTTTTTGCATTCATGATACAGAGAGACACAGAGAGAGAGAGAGAGAGACAGAGAGAGAGAGAGACACACACACACAGAGAGAGAGACGAAAGAGAGAGAGACGACAGAGAGAGACGACAGAGAGAGAGACGACACAGAGAGACAGACACAGAGAGACAGACACACACACAGAGACAGACACACACAGAGAGACAGACACACACAGAGAGACAGGCACACAGAGAGACAGACACAGAGAGATACATAGGCAGACACAGACACACACACATAGAGACAGACACACACCTAGAGAGAGACAGACACACACTGAGACACATACACACAGAGAGAGACACACACACGCAGCCAGACAATCGCAGACACACACACGCAGACACCCACACAGCCAGACACCCACACAGCCAGACACACACAGAGACAAAGAGACAGACTCAGATACAGCCAGACACAGACACAGCCAGACACAGCCAGACACAGCCAGGCACAGCCAGACACAACCAGACACAGACACAACCAGACACAGCCAGACACAGATAGACACAGACACCCAGAGACACAGACACCCAGAGAGACAGATAGAGACAGATTACTATTAAAAACATTTTAAATATATGACAGGTTAAAAAATATGTATAATAAAACTAATGCAATTCTTACAACTCCATTTCCAATAACAGATTACAATGGCGGACAATGCAGAAGATAAGAAAGAATATAAAAGACGAATGGCAAGGGAAAGGAAACAGAGATGGAGAGATGCACAGACCCCTGAGACTTCACGACGTTTAAGAGAAGAAGATCGACAGAAACTTTTAAATAAAAGAAAAATGGCTAAAAAAACCACAAAATTAGTCTGCTGGAGATTAAAAGAAAAGAAAAAGTAAACAAAAAAATCTCTGTAAAACATTCTCAAATTAACCTATTTTGCCTCCTGACACCAATGTTGATAGAGATGACACCAATGTAGATATAGAAAGTTCAACTGAGATCTATATTGAGGAAGGTCATGATAGTCCTTTATTTAGAGCACTAACAGTAGACACTCATTATCGTGGATTAATGAATGTGGTTTGTCAGTTTTGTGGGGCCTATCATTTTCTGAAAGAACGACCAACTGATGGAGAGTTTATTAATTGCTGTCAGAAAGGAAAGGTAAGACTTCCAGAAAGACACACATTTCCAGAATATTTAAAAAGTATCATGAGTGATCCTACATTTCCAAATTACACCAATTTTAAGAAAAACATTCGGTCTTATAACAGTGCAATTACATTTGCTTCAATGGGTACAACATTACCCGGAAATGTCCCAGGACATGGTCCTTACTGTTTTAAAGTCCAAGGACAAATATACCACTGGACGTCACATTTACACCCAGAATTAGGAGAACAAAGGAAATTTGCACAGTTATATGTCCTTGATACAATGAAAGCTGTTGAACAACGAATGATGCTTCTTAAAAATAAACAATGCTTACCCATAGTCTTTAAACAGCTTGATAACATTATGGCCAAAAACCCATATAGTAAAGCATACAAAAAATGAGCTGAGGTTAAAAAAGAACAACTGGCACATGTGCAAAGACATCAATTGCCAATGCCAAGAGTAAATATGGTTCTCAAAAGCGATCGCCATACTGATCAAAGACGGTATAATTTACTAACAGCAAATGAGGTTGCCATGGTATATAAAAATGATGATTGGGAACCACCATTTGAGCGGGATATTAGAATATATCCACGCAATCAAGAACAACCTTCTATAAACATAAATATTTTAAGCAGTATTAATAATTTGGATCCTATGACATATGCCATTTTCTTTCCAAATGGGGAGCCAGGATGGCAACCAAAATTACAGTTGTAAAGTTATCCCAATCGTAAAGTTCGTGTTAGAAACAATATTTCCATGCTGGAATATAAAGTTGCACAAACTGCTGTCCGGGATCATTATAATGCTATTTTATGTGGAGGTAAACTCACACAACAATGGATTATTGATTCCTATCTACAAGTCGAAGCAAATAATCAAAATGTTATCAAATTTCAACAAAACAAGCTTCGAGTAGAACAATATTGTGGATTGATGGATTATGTCGCTGAATTGGCTGCAAAAAGAGACATTCCTGCTGGATGAGCAATGATTTTCCTATTTCCAAGGATCTCCTCGCAATATGACGGAAAGATACAATGATGCCATGGCTATTGTCACTAAATTTGGCAAACCAGATTTATTCATTACATTTACATGTAATCCACAATGGCCAGAGATCAAAACAAATGTACTGCTTGGACAAACTACTTCTGACCAATCAGATTTGGTGGCAAGAGTATTCAAAATAAAAACAAAATTCATTAATTCATGATATAACTAAAGCAGACTTATTTGGAAAATGTGGCTTTTGTTTATACCATTGAATTTAAAAAAGAGGCTTGTCACATGTACATACACTTTTAATCTTGCAAGAAAAAGATAAATTGAATACATCAGACAGAGTGAATTCGGTAATTACTGCTGAACTGTCACATCCAGAGAAACATTCCAAACTTTATGATATTGTAACTCATAGAATGATACATGGTCCATGTGGAGAGATCAATCCAAATTCACCATGTATGGAAAATAAAAAATTCATAAAAGAGTTTCCAAAACAATTTCAAATGCAGACTTATGTTAATTGTGATGGATACCCTTTGTATAAAAGAAGAGAAGGACAAACAGCTATTATCCGTGGCCAAAAGGTCGATAATAGATATGTGGTTCCATACAATGAACATTTGCAGATGAAGTACAATGCACATATCAATGTGGAAGCTTGCACTTCGATCAAATCCATCAAATATGTGAATAAATATATATATAAAGGATATG
Organism: Discoglossus pictus; assembly: GCA_027410445.1. NCBI lineage: Eukaryota > Metazoa > Chordata > Amphibia > Anura > Alytidae > Discoglossus > Discoglossus pictus. The sequence goes on from CM050169.1 coordinate 2,617,033, forward strand.
ATGCAGCAACTGTTGTTGTGCAAGGTGCACAAAATGAAAAAAACAATCCCATTTTACATGACGAACTTTCATCTTATTTAGATGCTCGCTATGTAAGTGCTCCAGAAGTAATGCAGCGTCTTCTCAAATTTGAGATGCATGATACAGGAAATCTTTCTTTGTCATGGATTAAATTGTGCCAATTTTAATCTGCCTGATCCAGGATTTATAGATGAAATTAACTTTGATGAGTATGACACTGATATTGAATACCAAAAAACACAAGAACAAATTGGAACTTTAAATGCATTGCAATTGGAAGCATTTAACGCCATCACAAATGCAATAGAAGGTGACATGCTCAAAGAGCGTTATTTCTATCTGGATGGCCCTGGTGGATCAGGAAAAACGTATCTATATAATTTGTTGATGAGTTGCATTCGAGCACAGGGTCAAATAGCACTGCCATTTGCAACCACTGGAATTGACACACTTTTGTTAGAAGGTGGTAGAACTGTGCATAGTGGATTTTAACTGCCAATTCCCATTCTGGAATTATCAGTGTCGGATATTCGAATGAATTCATTACAAGCCAAAAAATTGCACAAGAGTAAATTAATTGTAATAGATGAGGCAACTATGATGTAATTTTATGCCCTGCAATGTATTGATCGATTATTAAAAGAATTTATGGATAATGATTTGCCATTTGGTGTAAAGGTGATGTTGTTAGGAGGAGATTTTAGGCAAACATTACCTGTGGTGCCACATGGCAATCGGACTGACATTGTCGAAATATGTATAAAAATAAGTAAGCTGTGGAAAATATTTACACACCTTAAAAAAGGAGTAAATATGAGATCTGAAGGTCAAAATCAATTCAATGATTGGCTCATTCAGATTGGAGAAGGAAAACAGTCCAAAATAAATAATTTACCTAATGATGCTGTACAAATTCCACCAGAAATGATTTCAAAAGAACCACTAATTTCGATAATCTTCCTCAATACCATCAATAACGAGGAACAAAGAAATATTAAAATTAATCAATGCACCACAAAAAACCTATTACAGTCCAGATTCTGTTCTGGCTGTTGACAAAGATAGTGAAGCAAACTTTACTATGGAATTTATTAATTCTTTAACTCCCTCTGGAATGCCACCACATGTTTTGCAACTTAAAAAAGGGGCAATTGTCATGCTATTGAGAAATATGAATCCAAAAAAAAGGACTTTGTAATGGGACTAGATTAATTGTGAAGGATTTAAATGATCATTTTATACATGCAGAAATTATGAGTGGTACCCATAAAGGCAAACCAGTTCTTATACCGAGAATTGATTTCGCTCCAAATGAGAGTGGTTTGCCTTTTGTCCTCCAAAGGAGACAATTTCCCATTATCATGGCATTTGCCATGACCATCAATAAATCCCAAGGACAAACTTTTAAGTCTGTGGGTATTTTTTTGAAGGAACCTGTGTTTGCACATGGTCAACTATATGTTGCATTTTCAAGATGCAATAATCCAGAGGAAATTAAAGTACATGTTGAAAAAAACCCAATTCAGTGTGATTTATTGGAAGATGGATGCATTTTTATAAAAAACATTGTGTACTATGAGTTGCTATATATATAGAAGACAGTGGTTTCATTTCCACAACAACATTTTATGTTACTCAGACTGATTTTAGAGGACCACTTTTTCAATAACAAACTCTATACAATGGCAAAAAAAACATAGAGAACATTGGTTTTACTTCCAGGACAAAATTCTAGCTCTCTGGGACTCTTTAAATAGGGAACCACTATTTCACTTAGGAAACACTATGTGCCATTTGCACAAAGTACAAAAAAAATAAAATAAAGAAAAACAACAGTAAACAGTGGTTATACAGATTGGAATGTGTTAGAAGTTATCTTTTTACATGATTGGCCCCACAAAACAATTAGGTGGCATTTTCTTTAACTTGAAGGTTAAGTGTTATTGCTTTATGTTACTATTTCACATGTTAACATTGTATTTTCAAAGTTGTGGAAAGTTGGTTCATTGTATATAGTCAAGTATTTATGTTACAAGTTTCAGCATTTGTTAATACATTGAACTGTATAATTTAAATAGAGATAGATTCAGGGAGTAATCCGATCACCAGTTAATGGGGTAAGGAAGGAATTATTTTTTTTCCCTCTGATACAATTGGCCAAGTTTCAATGGGTTTTTTTATTGTTTGGCTTCCTATGGATTCAATGCCAATTTAGTTTAACACGTATTAAAAAATAAAAAGAATGTTACAAAGCATCTCATTGTTCAAAATAGTTATTTACAGAAAGTTTACATAGTTGTCTGTTATTCATGGATAACTATCAATTCAAAATGTTAGTATTGTTAACAAAAAAGGTTCAAGATTGTTTATAATACAAGTTGCATGGTACAAACTTTGATGTTATGGTTTACAATATGTATTCATGAAAACTTTACACATTGTTATATTGTTATTCCATATATGACAATTAAAAGAGTTAATATTGAAAAAAAATATTCTATATTTGTTGGTGAAATAACAGTTGAAAGTTAAAAAAACAAAAAGTTTCATTCAAAATTTTGTATTTCTTGGTACATAATAAAAAAAAGGTTAAGAATGTCAGAGACTCATATTGTGTGTCAAAGTTTTCACAGCATTAAAATTTTATTGACCGTCATTTTTTTAAGTCGCTAGTTAATTAATAGTTCCCAAAGACATCAGGCCAAAGATGTCAGAGAGAGAGAGGTAACTGAGAGACATGTATGTCTATATATGTCCATTATATTGTATATACATTAATAGATTCCCAAGGCAATGAGCCTGAGATGTCAGAAAGGGAGATAATAACTCAATAAATAGACAAAGATGGTCAGACATAGAGACGAGAGAAATATGTATGTCCATTATATTGTAGACTAGAAACTTGCCCATCAAAAATTATGGCAATAAAATTTGAAGGCTGGCAATACTGTTTGCACACAATGCAAGGCTCTCCCCCCTCTAATTTGCAGGCCTCTTCCACCGTCTACTTTACTGCCTCGCTTCGCCGCTCATTGCAGGCCTTGACTAACCCACTTTCATGCCTCGCAATGAGCACCTTCGGCGGAGATAAGTGAGACACAAGTATGTATATTTGTCCATTATATTGTACATCAATTAATAGATTCCCAAGACATCGGACTGAGAGGTCATAGAGGGGGATGAGAGACATATATTTCTGTATGTGTCCATTATATTGCACATTAATTAATAAAACCTTGAGACAACAGGCCTGAGAGTTCAGAGAGCGAAATAAGAAAGAAAAATGTATGTATTTATGTGTCTACATTGGAAGAGGTCAGAGAGGGAGATACGAGAGACATCTATGTTTATGTGTCCATTATATTCTATATAAAAAAAGAGACACCCAAGACAATAGGGCCAGAGGACATAAAAGAGAGACATGTATGCCTGTATGCATGTATGTATGTGTCTAGTGGTAAAACTATATTCATCAAGGCAGAAGCAATACTGGTTGGATGTTACCTTTACATTATTTTTAACTCGCGTATTGCCCGTCAAAAAATGACGGCAATCAGATGTGTATGTTTTAAAAGTTGTTTAGTTATTAATATACATATGGAATTGTAAGGTAGCGAATGTTGTTTTCTGTGTACTACTGAAATATAGAAATCAAATTAATAAATGAATTTACGTATTTTTATGCATTGTTTTGAAGAGCTGGCAATCTGTGTTGATGTTGCAGCAGCATTAGTGGTGTGGAGCTGCTGTGTAAGCGTGATGAACATGTTCAGTGTAATAGTTTGCGTGCGCGAGCCGAAACCGTTAACGTAGCTGTGTAGTTCCGCATTATCCTAAAATGGCGGATAATGTGTGGTATGCGTCTTAGCGGATTATCGGTACGTGTTTTCCGTGGTTATAGTGCTGTCGCCTGGTTTTCGTTTTGTTCGTGCAGCATTTTTTCGGCGGCGCTCCTTGCCAAAGTACTACGGTTTAACAGCTCGCCTCGCTGTGCGAGGCTCGCCGGGCAATGATCGCCTGCGGCGCTCATCGCTCAGCCCTGCGGCGCTCATTGCCAAAGTACTACGGTTTAACGGCTCGCCTCACTGTGCGAGGCTCGCCGGGCAATGATCGCCTGCGGCGCTCATCGCTCAGCCCGCTAAAGTACTACGGTTTAACAGTAAATATGGTCAAACGGTCAAATGACGGTCAATAAAAATTAAATGTAGTGAAATTTGTTTGGCACACATGACGCTACATTTGTCCCTTTTTTTTCCCCTAAAATAAATACAATTCATTTTTTTTTTTATTTTTTTTTTTGTAACTTGCAACTTATATTTCACATCAAATGCGTTGGTTTAGGCGGGAAATCCGATGTTGCGCGAGACAAAGTCGTTAAATCTGTGTTAATGCGTAAATCTGTAATTGTGTTTCGTAAAATGTACTCGCTACTGTCTTTTTACTCATTGCGCGGTTAATCCGCATCCTTTATCTCGTTGTTTTTCAAACACATACGTCTGTGGCTGTGTTTTACGCAGTTCGTAGTAGTATAGCCTCGTTTTCATTTTTTTCGTCGTCCATTTTTTTCTCGCTTAGCCGATTTTTTATCTTTGTAACTCGGCTAAATCGATCTAAATTGCAGTTCCAACTCACTTACAGACGTCCTGCCTTTTTACTGTTTTTGTTCCGCCGCTTATCTCGTAATTTTTTTCACCTCGTATTTTTTTTCTAAATGCTACGGTTTACCGGCTCGCCTCGCTATGCGAGGCTCGCCTGCAATGAGCGCCTGCGGCGCTCATTGCCAAAGTGCTACAATTTAATGGCTCGCCTCGCTGCGGCGCTCATCGCTAAGTCGTACACACTACGCAACGCAGCGTGACGACGAATCGTAGTTAGACAATTATAATATGTGATTTATATATATATATATATATATATATATATATATTATTGTTAATATTAAACCACATAAGATATACAGTACTATGATATTAGGTTTGAATCATTATCGATATGAAATAGGTTTGTTTGGAAGATAATTCATGTAATTGTGTAAATCCACCTAAGAGCCCATAGGAGAGTCTGTGTGACAGGGGGGGAGCCTGGGGTGCTCCTGCATTGGAGGGATACAGAGGAGTGCAGGACAGACGGGAGAAGTGAGAAGGTTTGGTCTGGAGCCATAAAGCCAAGGGCAGGGATCCTGTGCAGTGACAGGGGTTATTAGATCTTGTTGATCAGGGGGAGATCTACCCAGCACAGCCTGGAGGTATGGTGGCAGATCCATACACTGTATCCTGTGTTTAGTCTCCATGCAAGTTATGAGTGGGTGGGCTGGTATAGTGGGGAGTATAGTGGGCGCTCCTTGCCAGCAACTGCGGCCCTCGCAAGGCCCGCAAGCGTGAGCAATGGCTCGCATGCTTACAATTATATATGTGATAGAAACATAATCTTAATGAACTACAGGCCCATGTTGGACAGAAAACAGGCATGATAAATAGAGTGAATGATTAGTCAGAGCACATGTGGAATGAGAAGATCGGCACCAACACATTTTCATTTATTAAAACAATGACAAGGGCTGTTGGTTGTGGGAATCAGGGGAGTCCCACCTTGGCCCCAAAAAGCGGGTTGTGACAATATACAATAGATCCTTATGATAAACATTATTTACCTGAGCTCCTATTTGCTGACATTGCCACATCTGGTGATTTTCACCATTATCATCAACTGAAGAAATCATCAACTGATCTGAAGAAATCAGTATTTGGGGCCATTAAGTAACCATAAAAATATCAGGTCACAGACTTTGCTTCTCGGTATTTAGTGCCATTAACATGGAGCTCACTCACCAACCACTAGCAACCTTGATATGTATATTGTAGTCTACAAAACACCCCTGTATCCTCCCAATCAACACTAGGAGATCAGAACACCCCATATGATATAAATTATACTTCTCTTTAATATTGATGGGACCAGGACATTGAAGCTCTCATGTAGTTACCTCAACATTTACACTCATGATATATAGATCCTGTATCCCCCTCCCCATCAACACTAGATCAGGACACCTCTTTTATTATATAAATGTTGCCTTATCACTAGCGCCCCATGATATCTGTAATAATTTTCTACAAAGACCCTGTATACCCCTAAATAATATTAGGAGACCAGGACACTCCTTATATGATATAAATTATGCTCTTCTTTCATATAGATAAGATCCAAGAGCCACATTAAATTTGAAGCCCGTAACTCCCTCGTAAAAGGGCGATTGTCTGAGTGTGGGTTGTGGGCTCCTGTCCGACTCCAATTGCGATGCTATTCAATTGATCAGGGACACAAGTTACTGTCCCAAAGCTGAAACCGTAAACCATGCAATGGTTCATAGCAGTTCAGGGCCAGAACATGATCAATTAAGCAAGCTCGTAACCTCCTATTTTGGGGAAAGCACCATGGACACTGGATTCAAGGCTCAAAGACAGGTCCCTCCTTGCTTTGCTATGTTCGATTTGTACTTACCTTTGCCTGTAACTTATCTTATGAACAGCGCTACGGAATATGTTGGATCGTTATAAATAAACAACAATAATAATAATAATGTAGACACTAAATGAGCTAATGCCGGTGATATGCCAGATTTACCAAAAAGCAGCATAGGCATGTGCCTCGTTAAGCCTATATGGAGAGCACATCATCATTACTTTTTTGTTGCCTTTTTTTTTGCAATATAAATATTTACATATGAACAGAGTAAGGTTTTGTGATGACAGCACTGATAGGGAGAAGCTTGTAATAAAGTACTATGGTACCTGCTTCTCTTTCCTCTCTAAAGGTTCCTAGTCCAGTATTCTCTAAGTGTAGCCATTCCATGGGTCAGCACAAGATGGACATGACACCCCTTTGTTTTCCGATTAGGAATCACTTTGGTCTTGAGACCTTCAGCGACGTAATGATGATGATCTCTTTTACCATTGGCTCGGTCCAAACCCATAACTACGGGTTTGACTAATTGATCTTACGGCCGCACATGCAACGTGCGCAAGAATGGTATACGGGTTTGGATTTCGGCCACGTCTTTTGCGGGCTTGGCTAATTTAATCGATCTGTAACTCCGCCGGATTTCAAGCCTGCAGGCTTTCCGGGTGTACTGGTGCCTCTACGGGCTTGGAATTTAATATGGCCCTTGGTGGCCTTCCTGTCTTATGTTACCTTTTGCTACTCTGCAGCCAGACTAATTGAGGGACCTTTTTGTTCTCCCATGTATGTAAGTCCCTGTGTGTTTCAATAAAGTGCATTACCCCTTTTGAAAGTTGTTAAGCATGCCATACATTTTTCTGAGGAGTGGGCAGGAACTTTTGAATCACTTTGCTCTTGTCCATCTACCCAGGAATTCTGCAACTAAGTTGCAGAACTGCATCCCTGCTCTCCACAGATCCTGAAGCAAGCCTATCACTGATAAGAGGGAAAACTGTAGAGGAGAGGACCGAACCAATGTGACCTACTCAATGGCAGGTCCAGCTGGTCCCGCCTCATGACAGGTTTTTTTTCATATTGTGTGAGCTAATGTAGACCCAATGATATCTGCCCTACTTACTGAGCCAAGGTACTTCCAATGAGATCTTGTCTTACTCAGCCAATGCAGACCCAATGCCAGTGACATGTTTAATCTGTTAAACTAAGGATCAATCTCATGTAGACCCTAAATTACTTAATGGCAGTTATAGGCTCGGGGCATGATTTACAAAAGGCAGCAGAGGCATCTCACAAGGGAGCATCATCATTTCTTGCAATATAGATAATTGCACATGACCAGGTTAAAGTTTGTTCAAATTGTATCCCTTAACCCTCTGAGTGCCAACAAAATAAAATTAACATGGTTGACTTCTTAGGCCTCAGGGACCAATCATGTTAATTTAATGTGGTGCACTATTTCATGCTGCTGTGAAGGGGAGTGGAGGGTCTAGTGGGGGATTAATGAATACCCCATCCCCTTCCCTAAATATAACTCCATTATTATCTCTCTGGATATAAGGAAAGAAATAAAGGGTTAAATCATAATATTTAATGAAATATTTTTTTTATTTAGTGAAGAGGGTGGGATAGTCCTAAGTCCACCACTAAGATCTTCCCCACTCCTCCATCCATATAACCATCTTTTCTCTCTCCCCTTACAAATTAATGCTTTTTATTATTACCACACGGTATTCACTCATCTGGTGGTATGGGTTGGGGGACAATCCCTAATTATCTAGGGGGCTGTGGGGGTACTGGAGAGTACACACCCAGCAACTTCTTCAATCCAATTTTCTCAGCTATTTCTCCATGGGCTGTAGTCGAGGGGTACTCACTTTTCCAGCATGCTCAGCAGAAATCCGGTGCATGTGGAGAGAGTGAGTCCTAGTGGACTACAGGAAGATGGAGTGAAAGATGAGAAAATAAGATCACTGCAGGTGGCTCCTCACTGCTGGAAAAAAAAAAAAAACATTTTGATTGCTCTGCAGGACCCTGAACATATCCATGATACATTTGTGGTAGGTAGTGTCTATTGAAGAAGTCAGAAAAAGCTCATCACATTTTTATTTATCCAGATTAATGTACAAATCAGTGCAATTATCACCATATAAAATGGTTGCAAAAGTTGAGAAATGTTTACGTGCCATCGATTAGTATGTCATCAACCATGTTCAGTAGCTGCTAATTGGTTTTTCATATAGAAAATGTAACCTGTCTCTCGAAATTCTCTGATTTACAAAAAGACTTCGGCTGTACAATAACAAGAATTATTAGCCAAAACATTTCCCAATTTCAAAGCACATCAAAATTCCAAACTGGGTTTTTTTTTCTCTTCTGTATCTCCTCTAATGGGGTTTATTGTGGATATTAGTTCCCTGATGTCTAACTCACGTCAGTTTTTTGTGTACTAAGGCAAGAACAAAAATGTTTATGTGTGAGTTTTCTTATGATATTTTAGAACTGAGAAGCGACTGAAACATTTGCCACATTCAGAACATCCAAATGGTCTTTCCCCAGTGTGAGTTCTCTTATGTGACTTGAGATTGTAGGCATTAGTGAAACGTTTCCCACAATCAGAACAAGAAAAGGATCTTTCTCCTGTGTGAATTTTCTTATGCGCATTAAGATGTGACCCCTGAATAAAACATTTCCCACATTCGGAACATACAAATGGTCTTTCTCCTGTGTGAGTTCTCTTATGTCCCTTGAGAGTACAGGCATAATTGAAACATTTCCCACATTCAGAACAAGCAAATGGTCTTTCTCCTGTGTGAGTTCTCATATGTTGTTTGAGATAAGAGGCAAAAATGTAACCTTTCCCACACTCGGAGCATGAAAATAATCTTTTTACTGTGTGAGTTTTCTTATGTTGATTAAGATGTCCAGCTTTTTTGAAACATTTTCCACATTCTGGACATACAAATGGTCTTCCTTCTCCGAGAGTTCTCCTTTGTGCCTTGAGAGTGGAGTCATTATTGAAATATATCCCACATTCAGACAAAGAAAATGATCTTTCTCCTGTGTGAGTTTTTTTATGCTCATTAAGATGTGAGGTCTTACTGAAACATTTCCCACAGTCATAACATGAAAATATTTTTTGTCCTGTGTGTTGTTTTACACAATCTTTGTTACTGGTAGAACCTTTCCCATGCTTGAAAAATACATTTGGTCTTTCACCTGTGTGAGTTTTCACAGGGGTAACCATAGATATATCCCAGTTCTTGCTTGAGGTGTTTTTGCTGATATGCTGTGCTTTTGGACAACCATGCAAAACACCAACATCTTCCATTGCATAATCTGAACAAAGGGGAATATGCTGCTCTTCAACGATATTCCTGGTCATGGATCCATCTGCAGGAAACAAAAGCACCCCAAGTAGAGAATGTCATTGTCATATAAGAAAGAATGAAATATTTATTTAATATCTTGTAAGTATAGCCAAATAGCTGTGAGGTGGGACTAAATTGTTTTAACCAGATAGATAAACTGAGGCTAGCTTGTATCTAGAAGTGTTCTTCATTCCCTGGAGACTTGCTGTGGTAAAGTTGTTAAAGCAACAATCAGAGTGTCACTTGTCTAAGAGGCAGTTAATGAAAAACCTTATATTCAACTCTTCTTGTTTAGAAGAAAAGTGACTGATAACTTGTTCCAAACGTTGACACTGTATCACTGTCCTGCCTCTGTTGTAAAGTTTATTTAGTTGACAGATGAAGGACAAATAGACCAAAGTAAAAACTGGAGCATGTGATGTTTGCCCATAAGATTGAGGTATATTCGTCTGAATCTTATTTGTTTGTGCATCCAGACAGTTATTACTAAATTAATTCGTGCCTATGTGTATTATCCAGTTCTTAAGACCTTCCCAGTCTTAACTATTGTCCCGACTGCTGCTCCACCCCCATGTCGCACAACCAGATATCTTTCTCTATAGAATTAGAATAAATTAAATTGTGCACATTAATATATATATATATATATATATATATATATATATATATATATATATATATATAAAACACCTGTTGAATAATTGCAGTTTTATTCTACACAATACAAATAACATGGTCTATCGTGTTCCCTCGCTGCATATTTATACAACCAGTTTCTCAATCTTTGTTGAAATAATTAACTCTTAAGTTAGAATTTTCTAAACTGGAGACTTTTTTAAGTTTTTGTCCTGTATTCAAATCTATCAATATTAAAAATTAAAAAAATGATCGGAAATGGCACACAATTATGCCTTTTTTATTGTTATTATGAAACTGTATCTTTTCCGCAAGTTGGAGATACTCAATATTATGGCAAAATAGTCAGAAACTATCAGCAAAATAAGTAGATTCTACAGAATATAGACATTCACGTTAAATTACATCTATTAGGATTACAGAATAAATGTAGTTTAAAGGGCCACTGTAACTTGGTAAAAACCTAATTGTGAAATATATAACAAAAAACAACATTATCAAATGCATAACATTATTTTACAGAAATGTTATATTTACATAATTAATTATATCATGTAGGATTACATTTTAGACTTCTAGTCTGTCTGTAGTTTGAGGGGTGGTTTATCCTATGGGTCTGACGCATTCCCACTCCCACATTGTCAAGAGGATATTTGAAGAGGACATTAATACAGATCTCATCTATGTCTAGAGTTCCTCCCCGGTTCCTAATCCCTTCACAGACAAATATTAATGTCTATTATTATTTAAACAAAACTGAAAATAATGGTTACAAAGTAAATACTGTAATTATTTATTTTAAATTGTGTAAACATATTTTGCACATAATCAAGTCAAATTCTTCAAACCACAAATTATAAATATTACACTGTAGTACTCCTCTAATATCTGTAACTTGTATATACATTTTTGTCTGTATAAAAAGGACCTGGGAAAATCATCATTAACAGTTTTCATGTAACCAAATATGCTGAGTCCCTTATGGCTCTGTCTAAGTCATAGTGTCCCACATATAATAACTATCACAGTCCTGTATAATAATGTATCACTCACCTTCACTGATATCTACAGGAATTTCCTCCTCTTTAATCTCCCGGGGACTCCTCATATTTGTCTCTTCTTGATCAAACTCTGAGAGAACTGATGGTGTCACTTTGTCACGGTCTGTACAAATAAACATGAGACGGTTACATGCTGGGATTTGTTCTACGTCTTTATGGTCAGTACAAATCAATATGAGATGGTCACACTGTGATTTGTTACATGTCTTTATGGTCAGTACAAATAAACATGACATGGTCACACGCTGGGATTTGTTACATGTCTTTATGGTCAGTACAAATAAACATGAGATGGTCATACAATGGGATTTGTTACATGTCTTTATGGTCAGTACAAATAAACATGAGACGGTAACACACTGTGATTTGTTACATGTCTTTATGGTCAGTACAAATAAACATGACATGGTCACACGCTGGGATTTGTTACATGTCTTTATGGTCAGTACAAATAAACATGAGACGGTAACACACTGGGATTTGTTACATGTCTTTATGGTCAGTACAAATAAACATGATACGGTCACACGCTGGGATTTGTTACATGTCTTTCTGGCCTGTACAAATAAACATGAGACAGTCACACACTGGGATATGTTACATGTCTTTATGGCCTGTAGAAATAAACATGAGACAGTCACACACTGGGATTTGTTACATGTCTTTATGGTCAGTACACATAAACATGATATGGTCACACGCTAGAATTTGTTACATGTCTCTATGGCCTGTACAAATAAACATGAGACAGTCACACACTGGGATTTGTTACATGTCTTTATGGTCAGTACACATAAACATGATACGGTCACATGCTGGGATTTGTTACATGTCTTTATGGTCTGTATAAATTAACATGAGACGGTCACACACTGGGATTTGTTACAGGTCTTTATGGTCTGTATAAATTAACATGAGACGGTCACACACTGGGATTTGTTACAGGTCTTTATGGTCAGTACAAATAAACATGAGATGGTCATACAATGGGATTTGTTACATGTCTTTATGGTCAGTACAAATAAACATGAGACGGTAACACACTGGGATTTGTTACATGTCTTTATGGTCAGTACAAATAAACATGATACGGTCACACGCTGGGATTTGTTACATGTCTTTCTGGCCTGTACAAATAAACATGAGACAGTCACACACTGGGATATGTTACATGTCTTTATGGCCTGTAGAAATAAACATGAGACAATCACACACTGGGATTTGTTACATGTCTTTATGGTCAGTACACATAAACATGATATGGTCACACGCTAGAATTTGTTACATGTCTCTATGGCCTGTACAAATAAACATGAGACAGTCACACACTGGGATATGTTACATGTCTTTATGGCCTGTAGAAATAAACATGAGACAATCACACACTGGGATTTGTTACATGTCTTTATGGTCAGTACACATAAACATGATATGGTCACACGCTAGAATTTGTTACATGTCTCTATGGCCTGTACAAATAAACATGAGACAGTCACACACTGGGATTTGTTACATAGTTACATAGTAATTAAGGTTGAAAAAAGACTTTCAGTCCATCAAGTTCAACCTGTTAAGATCTCCTCTGATTTGCAATATGCGGATTAGTTATTAATTAAATTATTGATTAAATAATTATTAATAGTATAGTATTGGAGGATGAATAGAGTTAGTCCATCAAGTTCAACCTTTTTAGATCTCTATTGATCTTTTTAATTTGGACTATTTATTATTATTGTTAATTGATCCAGAGGAAGGCAAACATAAAAAAAAACCCCATTGAAACTTTGCCAATTGTCTCATAAGGGGGAAAAAAAGCAAAATTCCTTCCTTAACCCAGAAACTGGCGATCAAATTTCTCCCTGGATCAATATTCCTTGCTAGTTATCTAGGATAGCCTTGAATGCCCTCTTTATTCAGAAATATATCTAACTTCTTTTTGAAGTTGTCTATCGAATTCGCTGTCACCACCTCCTTTGGTAGAGAATTCCACAGTTTAACCACCCTAACTGTGAAGAACCCTTTTCTTTGTTTAAGGTGAAATCTTTTTTCCTATAACCTCAACGGATGTCCTCTTGTCAGTTGAAAATCTCTTGCTACAAAAAGTTCACTTGACAAAGCCTTATATTGACCCTGGATGTATTTATATAATGTAATCATATCTCCTCTTAGACGCCTTTTTTCTAGCGAAAATAAGTTTAATTTTGTTAGTCTTTCTTCATAACTTAGCCCCTCCATTCCCCTTATTAGTTTTGTAGCCCTTCTCTGTACTTTTTCCAGCTCTAAAATGTCTTTTTTATGAGGTGGTGCCCAAAATTGTACTCCATATTCCAAATGAGGGCGTACTAGAGATTTGTATAGTGGCAGAATTATATTTGCTTCCCTGGCTTCTATACCCTTCCTAATACATGCTAATATTTTATTTGCCTTTGCAGCCGCTGCTTGGCTTTGAGCGCTGTTACCTAGGTGGTTGTCCACAAGCACTCCCAAATCCCTTTCAATATCTGATACCCCTAGATTTGCTCCATTAGGATTATAGATTGCTTGGCTATTGTTCCTTCCCAAATGCATAACCTTACATTTATTTGTATTAAAGCTCATCTGCCATTTAGCCGCCCATTTCTCTAATTTATGCAAATCCTTTTGTAGGGAAAGTACATCATTATCTGATTTTATTACCTTGCACAACTTAGTGTCATCAGCAAAAATGGAGACACTACATTCGAGTCCTACTTCAATGTCATTAATAAATATGTTAAAAAGGAGAGGACCCAATACTGAGCCCTGAGGAACCCCACTTATCACATTAGACCAATCGGAGTATGTTCCATTTACAACAACCCTTTGCTTCCTGTCCTTTAGCCAGCTCTCGATCCATGAGCAGATATTTACTGCAATTCCTGTATCCCTTAGTTTGCTCACTAGTCTTCCATGTGGCACTGTATCAAATGCCTTTGAAAAATCTAAAAAGACTACATCCACTGAGTTGCCCTGATCCAAGTTCCTACTAACCTCCTCATAAAAACTAATTAGATTGGTCTGACACGACCTTTCCTTCATAAATCCATGTTGACTGCTACCTATGATCCTGTTCAAATAGACATATTCTTGTATTCTGTCCCTTATTAACCCTTCTAAAAGCTTCCCAACTACAGAAGTGAGGCTCACTGGTCTATAATTCCCCGGATTTGCTCTAGATCCCTTCTTAAATATAGGTATCACCTCTGCTTTTCTCCAGTCATCTGGTAGAGACCCTGTAGTGAGTGAGTCTTTAAAGATTAGATATAATGGTAATATAGGTATCACCTCTGCTTTTCTCCAGTCATCTGGTAGAGACCCTGTAGTGAGTGAGTCTTTAAAGATTAGATATAATGGTTTGGCTATTACAGAACCCAGCTCCCTCAGTACCCTTGGATGTATTCCATCAGGACCTGGGGCTTTATTAACATTTATTTTCTCCAACCTCTTTTGTATTTCTTCCTGCGTTAACCAATTATTTAGTAAAGGTAGTGTAGCCCCATTATGTTGCAGTGTCCCAACCACTGGTACCTCCCTTGTGTAAACCGACGAAAAGAACCTATTTAGCTCATCTGCCTTTTCCTGGTCACTAATTATCAGATGGCCTGTGTCACATTGTAATGGTCCTATCGATTCCTTCCTGGCCTTCTTCCCATTAATATATTTATAAAATATTTTAGGGTTAGTCTTACTTTCCATTGCAACTGACTTCTCATTTTCTATTTTAGCCAGTCTAATAGCCCTTTTGCAAGCCTTGTTGATTTCCTTATAGTCACATAAAGCTGCCTCTGTTCCCTCCTTCTTGTATAATTTAAATGCATATTTCTTTTTCCTCATCATGATCTTTAAGTCATTGTTAAGCCACATGGGATGTGATTTACTCCTATTCATTTTATTTCCACATGGTACATGCTGATGAGTATGTTTATTTAGTAAGGATTTGAATGTTGTCCATTTATTTTCAGTATTCTTCCCTGTAAGTTCTTTGTCCCAGTCTATATGTTGTATTGCTGCCCGTAGCCCATTAAAGTTAGCCCTTTTAAAATTTAGAGTTTTTGTTGGCCCCTTACAACTCTGTTTTTTGTATTCAATCTCAAATGAGACTGTGTTGTGATCACTGTTCCCCAAGGGTTCCCCTATTTTTACATTTGATATTATATCAATATTACTTGTGATGACTAAATCCAAGATGGCCCCATTTCTAGTAGGTTCTTGTATTACCTGGGCTAGATAATGATCCCTGAGTGTACTCAAGAACCTGCTCCCCTTAGCTGAGCTGCTGGTCTCGTTTATCCAGTTTATATCAGGGTAATTAAAGTCTCCCATTATTAGAAATTGCCCATGCTTAGCTGCATTTCCAATCTGTAACAATAATTGTATTTCCTCACTTTGAGCTATATTTGGGGGTTTATAGCATACTCCCACCAATATGCGTTTAGAATTAGCTCCTCCACTATTTAGCTCAACCCACAAGGATTCAATGATGCCGTTAGTGCCAGCATAAATATCTTCTCTAACTATAGGCTTAAATTCAGGCTTAACATAAAGACAGATCCCTCCTCCTCTTTTACCATTTCCCCTATCTTTCCTAAATAGGTTATAACCATCCAGATCATGTCCAGTCATGAGATTCATCCCACCATGTTTCCGTAATGCCTATTAAGCCCCATTTTTCTTGTACTGCTAATATTTCTAGCTCATCCATTTTCCCAGGCAAACTTCTTGCGTTTGCAATCATACACTTTATGTTGCTATGGCTCTGCTGTTGTGAAGTGCCTGCCACTGTATTTGAGGCCCCTATTAATACCTCCCTACTTTCTATTGTAACCCTCCCCCCTTCTCCTCCCCCATGGGTAAATAATTCATCCCTTTCCCTCTCTACCCTATTTACCCCAATACTTCTATATAGTCCCTCCCCCCCACCTACAAGTTTAAAAACTCCCCCAGCCGTTCTACCATCCTATCCCCTAGCAAAAAAGCGCCCTCATCATTAAGGTGCAATCCATCCCTGCTATAGAGATTGTACCCAAGTGAGAAGTCAGCCCAGTGCTCTAAAAACCCCAAACCCTCTGCACTGCACCACTTTTTTAGCCACGCATTAACCTCCCTAAGCTCCTTCTGCCTCCCTGGGCTAGCACGTGGCACTGGTAGTATCTCAGAAAATACTACCTTGGAGGTCCTTGCTTTAAGCTTATTCCCTAATTCTCTAAAATCATTCTTTAGGACGCTCCATCTTCCACTAACTTTGTCATTGGTACCAATGTGTACCAAGACCGCCGGTTCATTACCAGCCCCTCCCAATAATTTATCCACCCGATCCACAACATGCCGAACCCGAGCACCCGGGAGACAGCAAACTGTTCGATTGCTGGGATCTGGGTGACAAATTACCCTGTCTACCTTCCTAATAATAGAGTCCCCTACCACCAAAACATGTCTGTTGCTCTGCCTATTCTGCCCTCCCTCTCCTCCAGTAGAACTGTTCTCCCGGCTGTTAGAGGGAACAGCTCTATCTGGCATTGCCATTCCTGAATGGACATCCCCAACAGTTTCACTCAATCTGGCAAATCTGTTGGTGTTTGCCAACTCAGAACTGGCCTGCCTCCTCCTGTACCCCCTGATTACCCTTCTAACTGTAACCCAGCTACCTCCCTGGCCATCCTCACTAGCCCCAGCTCCTCCCTCCATACTAGGCCCAGCTAAACTGTGCTCCGTGAGCACCAACTCCCTTTCCAGTGGAGCAATATCACTAAGTGCTGCAATTCTCCTCTCCAGATCTTCAATTTGAGCTTCCAAAGAGGCAACATGCTCACACCTGTCACAGAGGTATGGACCCTGGATCATCTGTTCCAGTAGTGCATACATTTGGCAGGATGTACACTGAGTGAGGTTTCCACTGGACTGACTCATGATTATCAGTTACAAAAATACAGTGAGAAAACAAATCAATGTATTTGTATAAAGATTTATTTTCCACACCTTAAACCAAACAAAACAGAAACAATATGTACGTTTGTTTTCTGTTTTTTCTTATAATACCCCTTATTTGGATTTCCTCCTTTTATTTATTCTCCTACACACCAACTACACTTATACTAGAAATGATTGCAAGCTCCCAAGCTCTCCCTTCCCTTGTTAAAAAAAAAAAAAAAAAAAAACATGATACGGTCACATGCTGGGATTTGTTACATGTCTTTATGGTCTGTATAAATTAACATGAGACGGTCACACACTGGGATTTGTTACAGGTCTTTATGGTCAGTACAGAACAATAGAAGACTGAAAAAAGATATCAGTCACAAAAGATTACCTTTTAGGAAAAATACAGGGGATCTAATGTTAAGACATGATTTTTAATTGGCAGCATTTAAAAACAAATATGAACGAATAAAAAAAACTAAAACAAATATAACGCGTATTTGTCTGGCACCAATTTATTAATGTTTCTTAATGGACTACAATGGTCGAATTGTACAGTCCCTTTATAGAACTACATAAAAATATGTAATTAAATTAGCCCTTTGGTTTGCTATAATATATGGCTTTTATTGCAGCCAATTTAGAAAATGAATTACCTCTCCAAAGTAACTCAATGTTATTAAATAGTTGTAATTTATTTAATCACAATCTCAGACTTTTGTGTTAATCTTTTTGGTTACAGTCTTGCAACTTCAAACAGTCTCTGTGTAACAAATACTTTGCAAATAAAAATTCAACCTGTGCTTTATTAATTTGAACATGATAAGGATTTTATATGCTCCATATTTGAATGTGGATAAGAATGCAGGTAGGAAAATGAAACTTAACTTTTATTAATATGTATATAAAAGAACAAACAAAAATGTATTACAATACGACAGAAAATGTGTGTTTGTTCTTTTATATATACATATTAGTTACGTTTTATTATGCTTCCTGCATTCTCATCCACATATGGAAGATATAAAATCCTTAAAACTTTAGGGAAGATAATGGCCCACTAGTGTGTTTCTGACACTTACCAGTGGACCATGCTGGAACCTGACTTTGTACATTCTGTACAAATTATTAAAATACTATAAGGCAGAAACTAAGTTGTACTCAATCACAACTGGTACCTAGACCTGAAGATCTTATCTATTTCTAGAGTTCCTCCCCGGTTCCTAATCCCTTCACAGACAAATAATAATGTCTATCATTATTTAAACAAAACTGAAAACAATGGTTACAAAGTAAATACTGTAATTATTTATTTTAATTTGTGTAAACATGTTTTGCACATAATCAAGTAAAGTTCTTCAAACCACAAATTATAAATATTACACTGTAGTACTCCTTTAATATCTGTAATTTGTATATACATTGTATGTCAGTATAAAAACAAACTGGGAAAATCATCATTAACAGTTTTCATGTAACTAAATATGCCGTGTCCCTGATGGCTCCCACTAACTCATTATGTCCCACATATAATAACGATCATAGTCCTGTATAAATAATGTATCACTCACCTTCACTGATATCTTCAGGAATTTCTTCCTCTTTAATCTCCAGGGGACTCCTCATATTTGTCTCTTCTTCCTGATCAAACTCGGGGAGAACTGATGGTGTCACTTTGTCACTGTCTGTACAAATAAACATGAGATGGTTACATGCTGAATTTGTTACACTTCCTAACGGTCAGTACAAATAAACATGAGACGGTCAAAAGCTGGGATTTGTTACATGTCTTTATGGTCTGTACAAATTAACATTAGACGGTCACACACTGGGATTTGCTACATGTCTTTATGGTCAGTACAGAACAATAGAAGACTGAAGAAAGATATCAGTCACAAAAGATTACCTTTTAGGAAAAATACAGGGGATATAATGTTAAGACATGATTTTTAATTGGCAGCATTTAAAAACAAATATGAACGAATAAAAAAAACTAAAACAAATATAACGTGTATTTGTCTGGCACCAATTTATTAATGTTTCTTAATGGACTACAATGGTCGAATTGTACAGTCCCTTTATAGAACTACATAAAAATATGTAATTAAATTAGCCCTTTGGTTTGCTATAATATATGGCTTATATTGCAGCCAATTTAGAAAATGAATTACCTCTCCAAAGTTACTCAATGTTATTAAATAGTTGTAATTTATTTAATCACAATCTCAGACTTTTGTGTTAATCTTTTTGGTTACAGTCTTGCAACTTCAAACAGTCTCTGTGTAACAAATACTTTGCAAATAAAAATTCAACCTGTGCTTTATTAATTTGAACATGATAAGGATTTTATATGCTCCATATTTGAATGTGGATAAGAATGCAGGAAGGAAAATGAAACTTAACTTTTATTAATATGTATATAAAAGAACAAACAAAAATGTATTACAATACAACAGAAAATGTGTGTTTGTTCTTTTATATACATATTAATAAAAGTTAAGTTTAAGAAGATATAAAATCCTTATAACTTTAGGGAAGATAATGGCCCATCAGTTTCGGACGCTTACCAGTGGACCATGCTGGAACCTGACTTTGTACACTCTGTACAAATTATTAAAATACTACAAGGCAGAAACTAAGTTGTACTCAATCACAACTGGTACATAGACCTGAAGGGGTCATATGACATATTATATCATATGAATTAATGAAACCGGTAGGAAATCTTCCAAATTCTTGTAGAATCTGTATAACCATGCACCCCAACACTGGTGCTACTGCAGAGACTCAATAATAATAAATGGGGCGGGGCCACGCCCAGGAAGGGGTTAGTCTGTATGTGGGACTAGCCGGGCAAACATCGCCGAAGCTCTGCTAGAGTGTCGTTAAGGCTGTCCAAGCTGTGTATCTCAAACATGCTATACAACGGCCTAATAGGCCTGAACCCCGACGCAACAACTCTTTGAGGCTGACCGCCTGAGGACGGGTCCAAAACAAAGTTTATGGATATCGGAACCACACTACTGGGGCATAGCGGCCTAAAGTGCTGGTGGAAACTGACTGAGCCTGTGAGGAGAATATCCGGGGTGGGTCGTGAGAGGAGCCAGATAAAGGAGACCTCAAACCATAAGGTGAACGTGAGCTTGTGTTATGCCCCCAGGTGAGGGAAGCCAGTGTGCCGTGCTGATGTATTCTACTGGGCACCGGGGCTGGTGAGCATTTGCCGCTGAGAGGGGGTTTACTCCCTTATTACCATTGTGGGGACTGGCTTCAGGTTAATCTATCCCGCAGCAGGTAACGCTGCCAACGCCCTGTTGCTATGAAAGTCTGACGTTGCAGAGGGTGAGTGCATGTATGTATTGCTTCTGCTGCAATTACTCCCAGAATATAACACCTGCATGTGAGGGCCAATTTGAATGATTAGAAGTGGAGGAAAATAAGAAAGCTGCTGTGAAGTGTCCCCCATATGATGGGCTTTGAAGAATAAGATGGAATTTTTTTTAGCCCATATAAATAGGCCCATTGGGTCTTATTATCCAACATTGTCCAAGTTACACCTATTGTGACATTTCCCATCGGTCTCATGAGGCTGGGGTGAACTTGATGGGAGAAAAGCGACTCTGCAAGCAAGATATATTATATATGCCGTTTGGTATTTAAAACTGTTCAGCAAAGAAGAGCAAGTTACAAAGTAGACTATCTGTATACAATTTTTATACACTCCTATTCTCCCATTTCTCTTCTCTCTTTCCTTTGGTTTTTGATATAGCCCTGTGGTATCTATGCAAAGGTCTAAAGAACAACAAGCCCCTAGGGGTAAAGGCTCTAAAAAAAAACATTACAAAACAATAGCTCAAAAGCTATAGCTAATTTTCTCTCTCCTGTAGATAAAGAGAATAGACAGCACAAGAGAGAATCATATTCACTCTCTCAGTCCATGTTAGACTTTTCTGAAACTCCTATAGAAGCTGAGGTTATTATGGAGATGAATCTGTGAGAGAGACCACTACCTGAAGAACCTCTAACAGCTTCAGCGTTAAAGAAAACTATGACAGCTCTTTTAAATGGAGTTTCAGAGATCCATCAGGGAAGAATTGATAGGCGAAATTAAAAATAATGCTAAGAATATAAAAACATTAACAGATAGAACAGAAATTGTAGAACAGACTCAAGAGGTTATTTTGAAGAATAAATGATGAATTAAAGAGGAGAGATAATGGGACTTAAAGAGGAGATCCAGACGCTAAAGGGCCAAAATCTCAGATTAGGCGGAAGCTGAAAAACGAATATAATATTAGAATCCATGGTATATCAGAGTCTGTTACCTTTTAAGACCTCCATCAATTTGTGGAAACCTTTCTGTTAAGCTTAGTGGAGCGCCCAGAGCGAGAAGCCTATAGAGAGATTATACCGAATTCCCTCCTCCACCTAACATGGGCAAAGAAATTGCTAGGGAAGTAATTGTAAAAACTGCATCATATGTCCTATAGGAGAAGCAATACTAAAAAGCTTCATTCAATAAAATGTTTTTGAGAGTCATATGAAAAATCTTAAAAATATTCCCCAGATTTGACAGGAGAAATTTTATTTCAACGTAAGAAACTTCAATTTGTGACTAAAGTTTTGAGAGACAAACAGATTTCCTATAGATGGGGAAATCCCCCAAAATTGATTTTTTGGTATGGGAATCACAGATACATTATTAATGCCCACTTTGGAAGGGAGAATTTCCTGACAAAATTAAATAAAAGTCAGTAATTATAGGTTGGTTCACAGCGGTTATTTAAAATATGTACTGGAATTATAAATATTAGATTGTCTTCAATCAAAAAAAAATTTGTAAAGAGTAGTGTATATGTATTATTTTGATAGAAAAAGGGATAAAAAAAAAAAAAAAAGGGAAAAAAATTGAATGGTATTTTTTGCTGCTAATTTAGAAGTAACATACAGATGGTACACTTTAATGAATTTAGATAATGGGGAAAATACACCATGTTTTGATTAATATTTTGAAATTACTGTTTTACTACGGGAAATTTAAAGGAGTAAAATATAAATCTCCTAGTTGTTGGGCTAATTTTTTAGATGTGATATATATTTCTCACTTTTTTTTATTATTAACACAAGGGAAACAATAAAGAAAAACACTAACCTAGATAATGGGTAAAAATATATTAGTATTTAATAATGACACTAAGAAAATTTACTTTTATAAATTAGTGAGCAAAATACAATTCAGTAGTGATTGCTATAAGGGAAGGGGTTCACAACTGGAGTAGGGAATTTAAAGGGAGAGTTCGGTTTGAAATTCTCTCAAATTAAAGGAATAATATAAAACATCTAGAGTAGGATTTAAAGCTTGGACACCCAAGATAGTAGTAAAAAACAGATAGAGGGTACAATAGAGCTTCGGCTAAGGCATTCAGATGTATTTATCTGACATTGTTGCATCACAGGAGGGACTCTTCCTCTTCAAGGAGGACTGCCTCCCGATATGCCTCAATGAGTTGAGGAGGGATGAATGTTTTATGTTTTGTTTATGTATTGGTGTATATTTGTATTTGTGGACTGAATTAAATTTATTCCAGGGGAACGGGGACCTGACCATCATTTCTACTGTGATACTAACAGCATGTCATTAAAGATAGTAACGCAAAACGTTCAGGGGGACTGAATCATCCAGGCTAAACGTAGTTTTTTTCTTAAGAGCTTTCCTGCAGCAAAAAGCAGATATAATCTGCTTGCAGGAGACCTCATTGGCAGGGAGCTCCAATTAAGTTTTTTTAATACAACATTATAAAGTTGCATACAATTCAATGTATAAGAAAAAGGCAAGGGGTACCTCAATTTTTTTTAGTAACAAACTTATGGTCACAGAGGAATTTGTGGAAATAGATCAGGAGGCTCGTTATATAATATGGATAGGCACAATTAACCACCAAAAATACTCAATATTGAATGTATACGTGCAGAATAGATCCCAAATTAAATTTCTTAGTAAAATCTTAAAAAAGTTTAATAAACTGATACAGGGATCTCTTATCGTTTGTGGAGACTTCAATATGCTCTCAGACCCAATTAAAGATAGAAAATCTGAAAATCGTTCACCTCCAGACTCATGAGTTATAAGATTGTCAAAACAGTTTATTTCTCTGATGACAAAATATCATTTAATTGATGTTTGGAGAGTACTGCACACCAATGAAAAGGATTTTACTTATTTTTCTCCAAGACATCATACATATTCTAGGTTAGATTATTTTTTTTGTTGATATCAATACACTTAAAAGAACTTTGAGAGTTGATATTGGGCCAAGTGTGTGGTCGGATCATGCTCTGTTAACTTGGAATTGGTTTTCGAAAAATTCTTCCATTAACTCCAAATCTTGGTGACTTGATTTCCTCACTCATTGATTCAGAGACAAGTCGGGATTATCTTAAAAAATAAATTGATTTATTTTACTCAAGTAAACTCGGCTTCAGTAGAATCTAACATTACACTTTGGAACAACACATAAGGCTTTTATAAGAGGGATCCTGATTAAATTGCAAAGTCAAAGGAAAGAGAAAGAGGAACTCCTTTGATGAGAATTATATATCCAATTATATAATCTGGAACTAAGAAATAAAATTAATCCTAATGCTTTCTGACTTGATGTTGATTAAAAAAATCCAATTACAGATTAAATCCATTAATCAGATGAGAACTGATAAGTCTATATGGCTTTTACAACAAAAAATTACCATTATGGGAGTAAACCAAAGTAAAATCTTAGCAAATAAACTTAGATCTCATGCTACTAAAATAAAAGGGTTGATTATATTTATCACAATGGAACCTATCTTAATAACCCAGTCCAGATAGCAGAAGCATGTTGAACAGTATATTCTAGGTTATATAATTTGGAATTGGATCCTTCTTTTCAGAAGCCATCTCTGGAGGTCATTCAACATTTATTGAATGAAATAGATTTGCCGCAAGTTTCACCAGAGAAAGTTTTAACACTAAATAATATTTTTCTGAAAAAAGAGATTTGTGACGTTATTTCTAAATTGAAGTTGGGTACGGCCCCAGGCCAGTATGGTTTTGGAAATCATTAACTATAGGTCTTTGGTAACAACCCTAGCCCCCCATTTAAAAAATCTTTTTAATGAGATTAAAAGAAAGGGACATATTCCTTCAGAAATGTCAGAGGCGCTGATTATCCACCTATACCAAAAAAAGACACAGGTATATTGGAATGTAAAGACTTCCGCCCCATTTCCACTTTGAAGTTGATGTAAAAATGTATGCTAAAATGCTGGCGGATAGATTGAGTGAGGTATTCACAACTTGTAATCAATAGATCAAACTGGATTTGTACGGGGACGTTTGGGCTCGGACAATACCAGACGCATGTTGGATTAGATTTCATATTCTAAACACAAACTTCTCCCAACAGTGTTTCTATCAATGGACGCAGAGAAGGCCTATGACCGGGTCGGATGGGATTTTATCAGGTGTGTACTCCAGAAATATGGCCTTGGCTCTTTTGGGTCTAAGTCCATTGGAGCATTATACTCTTCCCCATTCGCTTCGGTCATTGGAAGTGGGTTTAAAAACGCAGAGATTTGCAGTTACTAATGGAACGAGACAGGGGTGTCCCCTTTCTCGATAATCTTTGCATTGATAATGGAGCCCATGGCGGTTTCTATAAGAGATAACCCCTATATTCATGGAATTACAGTTGGTGGGATACAGCTAAAAATAATGCTGTATGCCCGATGATGCGGTTGTCGTTTGTGTCTAACCCCATTGACTCTTTGAAAACTTTGCATGTAATAATAGATAAATATTCTAAAACCTCTAACTATAAAATTAATATCTCCAAGTCACAGGTTTTGGCTCTTAATTTAGCCTAGTCCGGAAAAAGATTACTTGAAATCCATCTATCAGTATAATTGGCATTCTAATACCATAATCATATGGGAATCATATTTTATAATTCTATCCAGTTAATAATTAAAAACAACTATAAGGAGCTATAATAAACTTACGAAAATTGTTTCTCTTGGAGACCTTTGAATTTAACTTTAACAGCTTGAATAGCAGCAGCCCAAAATGTCGCTTCTTCCAAGATTAAGCTATATATTTAGATCTATTCCTATACCTTTATCCAAAACTTTTATATTACATTTTCAACAAATAATAGACAAATTTATCTTTCAGGGGAAAAACAACAGAATAAAGAAAGATATAATTTCCAGAACATTTAGAAAGGGGGGACTAGCATACCCAATGATTCAGACCTATCATGATGCTACAATGTTTTCACATGCAGTCAAATGTATAGAAAGTTTGAAAGTGGCAGGTTGGCTGCCAGGTTGAAAGATGTTCAGTAGTTAAGGATTCTTTAGGCTGGTTGATGTTTAGGAAGGAGTTAAAAAATAACTCTTTTTTAGATGGTTCTGATATTGTTCGTGAAATACTTGAATTTTGGGATAAACATAAATTGAGATCTCTAATTAATGCCTTTTCTAGCCCTATCCCTTCGATTTTATTATTAGAGAGAGAATTGAACTTATCATTTTTGGGTGGATGGAGAGCATTGGCATTTGTTGTTTGAGTGACTTATTAATTGGCAACTCTTGGGCTTCTTTTGAAGACTTGAAGGAAAAATTTGGGCTTCCTCATAAAAGTTGGCTTGAATATAATAGACTTCTGGCTGCGTTCAGAGATTCAATCTATTCTAGTTTTAAAGTTTAGATCTTTAACTTCTTTTGAAAAACTAATGATTCTAGAAGATAGAAAGCACTTAATATCTAATTGTTATAACATCTTGCGGGAGGAAATGGATAAATGCCCTTTTAACAATATCAAAATTTTGGCAACATTCTTTTAATCTCTCTTCGGTCAGAAGAAGAATGGTCCGATTCATTTATTCTCACAGATCAAATAATTAAAAATACTTCATACAGAGAGCTACACTTTAAATTAAGTACTCAATGGTATTACTGTTCCAACAAAAATGGCTCAGATTACTAAAAAAGATAATCTGATGTTTTGTTGGAGAACTGTGGTTTGGTGGGTTCACATGCCCATATATGGTGGAGTTGCCCGATAATTCAACAATTTTGGGAAACTTGTTTTTGGCTATATTAGGAATATTTTGGGCATTACCATTTCCTTTCTGTAGAAAATTGTTTTATTTCAATTTTTTCGAATCAGCTTGCTCTGGACGTAATTGCGTTTTTACTTCAGATATTCATGGCATCTAAACTGTTGATAGCAAGGAGATGGGGTCAGTCTTCCGTTCCCTCTTGGGGTGAAATCACATATATGGTAGATAGAAACAGAAACCTTGAAAAATCTCTTCAAGAGCAAGGTCTTATAAAAATAAAACTTTACAAATGGAAAATTTGGGATCAAAATAAAGATCTTTCTCGGTTATGATCTAAGTTTTAATATCTCTGGGACTTAGCTCCCAGAAATTATAATTTCTGGTACAAGTTCACAATATATATTGTAAATGTTTGTCTTGTCTTTTTCTTTTGTCGTTGTTTTTTGTTGTTTTGTGTTTTTTTTTTTTGCTGTGTATTCTGTTTTATATATTTATATTGTAATTGTCTACTTTTGATACCAATAAAAAAATAAAAAATAAATAAATAATAATAAATGGCTCTGGAACAGATATATGGAGTACTTGGCTCTTTTCTAGAGACGATGGTTCCTTTTCTGTTTTTGTTTAATTTGAACAATTCTAAATTCATGGCTACAGTCACCATCTACATAGATCTTGGATCCCAGGAAAATAAAACCTTTATTACTACAGTACTTTAGTTATTACTAAATTAATTTGTGCCCATGTGTATTATCCAGTTATTAAGACCTTCCAAGTCTTAACTATTGTCCGACTGCTGCTCCACCCCCATGTCACACAACCAGATATCTTCCTCTATAGAATTAGAATAAATTAATTTGTGCACACTAATTTTATATATATATATCTGTTGAATAATTGCAGAGTTTTATTATACACAATACAAATAACATGGTCTATCTTGTTCCCTCGCTGCATATTTATACAACCAGTTTTTCAATCTGTGTTGAGATAATTAACTCTTAAGGTAGAATTTTCTAAACTGGAGACTTTAAGTTTTTGTCTTGTCATCAAATCTATCAATATAAACAAAAAAAAAAAGAAGGGAAATGGCACCCAATTATGCCTTTTTTTATTTTTATTATGAAACTTGCCACAAGTTAGAGATACTCAATATGAGAACAGACAAATTATGGCAAAATAGTCAGAAACTACCAGCAAAAGAAGTAGATTCTACAGAATATAGACATTCACGTTAAATTACATCTATTAAGATTACAGAATAAATGTAGTTTAAAGGGCCACTATAACTTGGTAAAAACCTAATTGTGAAATATATAACAAAAAACAACATTATCAAAAGCATAAAATTATTTTACAGAAACGTTATATTTACATAATTAATTATATCATGTAGGATTACATTTTAGACTTCTAGTCTGTCTGTAGTTTGAGGGGTGGTTTAACCTATGGGCCTGACCCATTCCCACTCTCCCATATTGTCAAGAGGATATTGGAAGAGGACGTTAATACAGATCTTATCTTTGTCTAGAGTTCCTCCTCGGTTGCTAATCCCTTCACAGACAAATAATAATGTCTATCATTATTTAAACAAAACTGAAAATAATAGTTACATAGTTAATACTTTAATTATTTATTTTAAAATTGTGTAAACATGTTTTGCACATAATTAAGTTAAGTTCTTCAAACCACAAATTAGAAATATTACACTGCAGTACTCCTTTAATATCTGCAATTTGTACAGTGGATATAAAAAGTCTACACACCCCTGTTAAAATGTTTCTGTGCTGTAAAAAAACGAGACAAAGATAAATTATTTCAGAACTTTTTCCACTTTTAATGTGACCTATAAACTGTACAACTCAATGGAAAAACAAACTGAAATCTTTTAGGTAGAGGGAAGAAAAAATATAAAAATAAAATAATATGGTTGCATAAGTATGCACACCCTTAAACTAATACTTTGTTGAAGCCCCTTTGATTTTATTACAGCACTCAGTCTTTTTGGTATGAGTCTATCAGCATGGCACATTTTGACTTGGCAAGATTTCCCACTCTTCTTTGCAAAAACACTCCAAATCTGTCAGATTGCAAGGGCATCTCCTGTGCACAGCCCTCTTCAGATCACCCCACAGATTTTCTATCAGATTCAGGTCTGGGCTCTGGCTGGGCCATTCCTAAACTTTAATCTTCTTCTGGTGAAGCCATTCCTTTGTTGATTTGGATGTATGCTTTGGGTTGTTGTCATGCTGAAAGATGAAGCTCCTCTTCATGTTCAGCTTTCTAGCAGAAGCCTGACGGTTTTGTGCCAATATTGACTGGTATTTGGAACTGTTCATAATTCCCTAAGGCCCCAGTTCTAGCTGAAGAAAAACAGCCCCAAAGCATGATGCTGCCACCACCATGCTTCACTGGTGTTCTTTTGGTGATGTGCAGTGTTGTTTTTGCGCCAAGCATATCTTTTGGAATTATGGCCAAAAAGTTCAACCTTGGTTTCATCAGACCATAACACATATTCCCACATGCTTTTGGGAGACTTCAGATGTGTTTTTGCAAAATGTAGCCTGGCTTGGAATTTTTTCCTTGTAAGAAAAGGCTTTCGTCTTGCCACTCTACCCCATAGCCCAGACATATGAAGAATACGGGAGATTGTTGTCACATATACCACACAGCCAGTACTTGCCAGATATTCCTGCAGCTCCTTTAATGTTGCTGTACGCCTCTTGGTAGCCTCCCAGACCAGTTTTCTTCTCGTCTTTTCATCAATTTTGGAGGGAGCTCCAGTTTTTGGTAATGTCACTGTTGTGCCATATTTTCCCCATTGATGATGACTGTCTTCACTGTGTTCCATGATACATCTAATGCCTTGGAAATTCTTTTGTACCCTTCTCCTGACTGATACCTTTTAACAATGAGATCCCTCTGATGCTTTTGGAAGGTCTCTGTGGACCATGGCTTTTGCTGTGGGATGCGACTAAGAAAATTTCAGGAAAGACCAACTAGAGCAGCTGAACTTTATTTGGGGTTACTCAGAGGCACTTTAAATGATGGCAGGTGTATGCTGACTCCTATTTAACATGATTTGGAATGTGATTGCTTAATTCTGAACACAGCTACATCCCCAGTTATAAGAGGGTGTGCAGACTTATGCAACCACATTATTTTTTTTTCCCTCCACCTAAAAGATTTCAGTTTGTTTTTCAATTGAGTTGTACAGTTTATAGGTCACATTAAAATGTGGAAAGAGTTCTGAAATGATTTATCTTTGTCTCATTTTTTATAGCACAGAAACCTGACATTTTAACAGGGGTGTGTAGACTTTTTATATCCACTGTATATACATTTTTGTCTGTATAAAAAGGAACTCGTATGGCTCCCACTAAGTCATAGTGTCCCACATATAATATCTATCACAGTCCTGTATAATAATGTATCACTCA
Source organism: Discoglossus pictus (assembly GCA_027410445.1). Taxonomy (NCBI): domain Eukaryota; kingdom Metazoa; phylum Chordata; class Amphibia; order Anura; family Alytidae; genus Discoglossus; species Discoglossus pictus. The sequence goes on from CM050169.1 coordinate 2,647,050, forward strand.
CCTTCACTGATATCTACAGGAATTTCCTCCTTTTTAATCTCCTGGGGACTCCTCATATTTGTCTCTTCTTCTTGATCAAACTCTGAGAGAACTGATGGTGTCACTTTGTTACTGTCTGTACAAACAAACATGAGACGGTCACACACTTGGATTTGTTACATGTCTTTATGGCCAGTACAAATAAACCTGAGACGGTCTCACGCTGGGATTTGTTACAGGTCTTTATGGTCTGTACAGAACAATAGAAGACTGAAAAAATATATCAGTCACAAAAGATTACCTTTTAGGAAAAATACAGGGGATGTAATGTTAAGACATGATTTTTAATTGGCAGCTTTTAAAAACAAATATGAACGAATAAAAAAAACTAAAACAAATATAACGTGCATTTGTCTTGCACCAATTTATTAATGTTTCTTAACGGACTACAATGGTCGAATTGTACAGTCCCTTTATAGAACTACATCAAAAGATGTAATTAAATTAGCCCTTTGGCTTGCTATACTATATGGCTTATATTATATTGCAGCCAATTTAGAAAATGAATTACCTCTCCAAAGTTACTCAATGTTATTAAATAGTTGTAATTTATTTAATCACAATGTCAGACTTTAGTGTTAATCTTTTTGGTTACAGTCTTGCAACTTCAAACAGTCTCCGTGTAACAAGTACTTTGCAAATAAAAACTCAACCTGTGCTTTATTAATTTGAACATAAGGATTTTATATGCTCCATATTTGAATGTGGATAAGAATGCAGGAAGGAAAATGAAACTTAACTTTTATTAATATGTATATTAAAGAACAAACAAAAATGTATTACAATACGACAGAAAATGTGTGTTTGTTCTTTTATATATACATATTAGTTACGTTTTATTATGCTTCCTGCATTCTCATCCACATATGGAAGATATAAAATCCTTAAAACTTTGGGGAAGATAATGGCCCACTAGTGCGTTTCTGACACTTACCAGTGGACCATGCTGGAACCTGACTTTGTACATTCTGTACAAATTATTAAAATACTATAAGGCAGAAACTAAGTTGTACTCAATCACAACTGGTACCTAGACCTGAAGATCTTATCTATTTCTAGAGTTCCTCCCGGTTCCTAATCCCTTCACAGACAAATAATAATGTCTATCATTATTTAAAAAAACTGAAAACAATGGTTACAAAGTAAATACTGTAATTATTTATTTTAATTTGTGTAAACATGTTTTGCACATAATAAAGTAAAGTTCTTCAAACCACAAATTATAAATATTACACAGTAGTACTCCTTTTATATCTGTAATATGTATATACTCGAGTATAAGCAGAGTTTTTCAGCCCTTTTTTATACTCAAGTCACTCTCCACCCGTGTCTCTCTAACCCCCCGTGTCTCTTCCCCCCCCCACAACATCCTCAACCCCCCCTCCTCATTTTACACCTCTAAATACCAGCCACTCTCCCTTACCTCCCATCACTTACCTCCATCTGCAGCTGCTCTTCCGCTCCTCCAGCCTCCTTCCTGCGTCGGGACCCGGCAAATGCTAATGACATGACGTCACATGCGCACCACCTCATTAGCATTGGCCGGGTCAAGACGCAGGAAGGAGCATGGAGGAGCGGAGGAGTAGCTGCAGATGGAGGTGAGGGGAAAGGGAGAGGTATTTAAAGGGGTAAAGTGAGGAGCGGGAGTTAGGATGAGGGGGGTAAAGTGAGGAGGGGTTTTAGGATGAGGATGGGGGGTTTTAAGATGAGGATGGGGGAGGGTTTAGGATAGGATGGGGGAGGGTTTAGGATGAGGATGGGGAGGGTTTAGGATGAGGATGGGGAGGGTTTAGGATGAGGATGGGGGAGGGTTTAGGATGAGGATGGGGAGGGTTTAGGATGAGGATGGGGAGGGTTTAGGATGAGGATGGGGAGGGTTTAGGATGAGGATGGGAGGTTTAGGATGAGGATGGGGGGTTTAGGATGAGGATGGGGGTTTAGGATGAGGATGGGGGTTGAGGAGGGAGGATTGGGGGTTGAGGATGAGGAGGGTTGAGGAGGGGGGACTGAGGAGAGAGGTTGAGGATGGGGGGTTGAGGTTGAGGAAGGGGGTTGGGGAGGGAGGTTGAGGATGTGGATTGAGGATGAGGATGGGGGGGGGTTGAGGATGAGTATGGGGGTTGAGGATGAGGATGGGGGTTGAGGATGAGGATGGGGGGTTGAGGATGAGGATGGGGGGTTGAGGAGGGAGGTTGAGGATGGAGGTTGAGGATGAGGAGGGAGGGGGTTGAGGAGGGTGGTTTAGGATGAGGAGGGTGGTTTAGGATGGGGGGTTGAGGATGAGGAGGGGGGTTGAGGAGGGTGGGTTGAGGATGGGGGGTTGAGGATGAGGAGGGGGGTTGAGGATGAGGAGGGGGGTTGAGGATGAGGAGGGGGTTGAGGAGGGAGGTTGAGGAGGTGGGTTGAGGATGAGGAGGGAGGTTGAGGAGGGAGGTTGAGGGTGAGGAGGGAGGTTGAGGGTGAGAAGGGAGGTTGAGGGTGAGAAGGGAGGTTGAGGGTGAGAAGGGAGGTTGAGGATGAGAGGGGAGGTTGAGGAGGGAGGATGAGGAGGGAGGTTGAGGAGGGAGGATGAGAAGGGAGGTTGAGGATGAGGAGGGGGTGTGAGGATGAGGAGGGGGGTTGAGGAGGGTGGTTTAGGATGAGGAGGGTGGTTTAGGATGAGGAGGGTGAATTGAGGATGAGGACGGGGGTTGAGGAGGGAGGTTGAGAATGAGGAGGGAGGATGAGGAGGGGGGTTGAGGAGGGTGATAAGGAGGGGGGAAGAGACACAGGGAAGGGAGAGGGGGTTGAGGATGAGAATGGGGGGGTTGAGGATGAGGATGGAGGGGTTGAGGAGGGAGGTTGAGGATGAGGAGGGAGGTTGAGGATGGAGGTTGAGGATGGAGGTTGAAGAGGGAGGTTGAGGATGGAGGTTGAGGATGGAGGTTGAAGAGGGAGGTTGAGGATGAGGAGGGAGGGGGGTTGAAGAGGGTGGTTTAGGATGAGGAGGGTGGTTTAGGATGGGGAGAGTGGTTTAGGATGAGGAGGGTGGGTTGAGGATGGGGGGTTGAGGATGAGGAGGGGGGTTGAGGAGGGGGGGTTGAGGAGGGAGGTTCAGGATGAGGAGGGAGGTGAGGAGGGAGGTTGAGGAGGGAGGTTGAGGAGGGAGGTTGAGGAGGGAGGTTGAGGAGGGAGGTTGAGGATGAGGAGGGGGGTTGAGGAGGGTGGTTTAGGATGAGGAGGGTGGGTTGAGGATGGAGGAGGGGGGTTGAGGATGAGAAGGGGGGTTTGAGGATGAGGGGGGTTGAGGATGAGGAGGGGGTTGAGTAGGGAGGTTGAGAATGAGGAGGGAGGTTGAGATGAGGAGGGAGGTTGATGAGGGAGGTTGAGGATAGAAGGGAGGTTGAGGAGGGAGGATGAGGAGGGAGGTTGAGGAGGGAGGATGAGGAGGAGGTTGAGGAGGGAGGATGTGAAGGGAGGTTGAGGATGAGGAGGGGGGTTGAGGAGGGTGATTTAGGATGAGGAGGGTGGTTTAGGATGAGGAGGGTGGGTTGAGGATGAGGACGGGGGTTGAGGATGAGGACGGGGGTTGAGGATGAGGACGGGGGTGAGGATGAGGACGGGGTTGAGGAGGGAGGTTGAGAATGAGGAGGAGGATGAGAGGGGGTTGAGGAGGGTGATAAGGGAGGGGGAAGAGACACAGGGAAAGAGAGGGGGATGAGACCCAGGGAAGGGAGAGGGGGTCGAGGATGAGGATGGGGGGGGTTGAGGATGAGGATCGGGGGTTGAGGATGAGGAGGGAGGTTGAGGAGGGAGGGAGGGGGGTTGAAGAGGGTGGTTTAGGATGAGGAGGGTGGTTTAGGATGGGGAGAGTGGTTTAGGATGAGGAGTTGAGGATGAGGAGGGGGTTTGAGGAGGAGTTGAGGAGGGGGGTTGAGGAGGGAGGTTGAGGAGGGGGGTTGAGGAGGGGGGTTGAGGAGGGGGTTGAGGAGGGAGGTTGAGGAGGGAGGTTGAGGAGGGGGGTTGAGGAGGGGTTGAGGAGGGGGGTTCAGGATGAGGAGGGAGGATGAGGAGGGAGGTGAGGAGGGAGGTTGAGGAGGGAGGTTGAGGAGGGAGGTTGAGGATGAGGAGGGTGGTTTAGGATGAGGAGGGTGGTTTAGGATGAGGAGGGGGGTTGGAGATGAGGAGGGGGTTGAGGATGAGGAGGGGGTTGAGGATGAGAGGGGGGTTGAGGATGAGGAGGGGGGTTGAGATGAGGATGGGGGATTGACGATGAGGATCGGGGGTTGAGGATGAGGACGGGGGTTGAGGATGAGGACGGGGTTGATGATGAGGACGGGGGTTGAGGATAGAGGACGGGGTTGAGGAGGGAGGTTGAGAATGA